>SJYX01013794.1:529492-575353 GCA_006410675.1 Oreotragus oreotragus | reverse complement strand
CTTTAGTATAAAATAATGCTCCTTTATTTTCCTTTTTATTCAATATCGTTCTTCTGGCTTTGCATCATAAAGCAGAGATGCCTGGAAACCTTATTTAAAAGTTTGGGAAAAGAAAAGTGGAGAAAATATAATGATATTAATGTGTTTCATTAATTGTAGGGAGTGTAACCTCATTTACTCAACTGCCCTGGG
This sequence comes from Oreotragus oreotragus, assembly GCA_006410675.1. Taxonomy (NCBI): domain Eukaryota; kingdom Metazoa; phylum Chordata; class Mammalia; order Artiodactyla; family Bovidae; genus Oreotragus; species Oreotragus oreotragus. The sequence continues at coordinate 575,161 of SJYX01013794.1, read as the reverse complement.
GAGACTGTTGCTGCTTTAAATGGAGAACAACCAGCAAAATTGGGAGCCAAGAGTCTGAAAGCTTAAAAGAGACTTTCTCCTTTAGAGACAAAAAGTCGTGCTCCAAAGAAAGCATAGTCTCTGTTTTGCCCATTTAAAGCTGAACAAAATGAAGTGGAACTGAAGAATGCCAGGGAACATGAAACAGCTGTGAAATCTCGGGTCAGGGTGGGGGGCAGGCAAAGAAGCTGAGTAAAAGTGGAATTTTCGATAACTCCATCAGCATTATCTTTCCCAGTGGTGATTGCCAAAACTGTATTTGTTTATAGTTCCTTGAAGATAAAGAGCTAACTTTGAGCTGAGGGAGAAATCCTCTATTTCCCTGAGAAATGAGAGCATTGGATATTCTCTTGCAGAGTCTGGAAATTATGCCTGACAGGCCTGCCCGTAGGGTATTTCCTGCCTAATTTTGCAGCCCTGAAGGGTCGCGGTATGCTCCAGAAAAACATCCATATTAAATTGGGCTATTAATTGGGGAAAAGGTCAGAGGTGGGGATGATAGACTCACATACAGTTTGCCTAAGCAGCCTTGAGCCTGCAAACTAGGGTCTTTCTCAGGCTGAGTGTCTTCAGATCAGCTCTGTGGTTGGAGGGGAAATTTGGGTGACTCCTGGTTTGTGAGCCTTCAATTCATTCCCTTGTGAGTCATGAAATTTCCATCATGTTGTGTCACATTATTTTATAGAGCTTCACATAGAAACAAAACCCTCTTAGATGGTGCCCGACACCATCCATGATTCAGCCTTGGCCCCAACATCCTCTTTCCTCTTTCTCAACATCTTTCTCATGAGACAGTCATCCTAACTCGGTAGCTCACATCTGTGCTCTATCTAAACCACGTTCTCTGGGCTGAGCAGATAAAGGCTCTAGCTTTGTGCTACCTGCAACCTAGCACAGAGCTTCGCACTTTGCATTCGACTGAAACCAATGCACGTTTATTTATTCACTGAATTTTCAGACTTCCACAGATAACAGTGAAGTGCGCATTGTCAAACACATATGGATAAAAATGGCCTTTTTTCTTTTTCTTTTTGGAAATGTTTCATAGTATGGGATCTGCTTTCATAGAACATATGTGCAATAAGAATTTTTTTCCCTATGATTTTTCAAAGGGATAGTTCTACTAATATAGAAAAAATACCTAGGGGTGTTTGATCAGGCTTCAGATGAAAGATATTCAAGCACTTTTTGTGAGTTCTTTAATGTTAAAAGCCAAATACAGTGTTCCATAGCAATGAATAGGGAACAATTTCTTCCCTTAAGGAGCTTGCAAGAGATGGGAAAAAACAGACATATTGGGCTGCCAGAAGATCAAACCAGTCAATCTTAAAGGAAATCAGTCCTGAATATTCATTGGAAGGACTGATGCTAAAGNGAAAGATATTCAAGCAGTTTTTGTGAGTTCTTTAATGTTAAAAGCCAAATACAGTGTTCCATAGCAATGAATAGGGAACAATTTCTTCCCTTAAGGAGCTTGCAAGAGATGGGAAAAAACAGACATATTGGGCTGCCAGAAGATCAAACCAGTCAATCTTAAAGGAAATCAGTCCTGAATATTCATTGGAAGGACTGATGCTAAAGCTGAAACTCCAATACTTTGGCCACCTGATGTGAAGAACTGACTCGGAAAAGACCCTGATGCTGGGAAAGAGTGAAGGCAGGAGGAGAAGGGGATGACAGAGGATGGGATGGTTGGACGGCATCACCAACTTGATGGACATGAATTTGAGCAAACTCTGGGAGGTGGTGATGGACAGGGAAGCCTGGTGTGCTGCAGTCCATGGGGTCACAAAGAGTTGGACACGACTGAGCAACTGAACTGAACTACAAATAGATTTTATCAAATAAACTGTGATCAGTATTGTGAAACCCTGAGAAAGAGTGATTCATTCTTACTGGTTTATGGAAATGTGACAGTTAATGAAGACCCCAAAGAACAGATAGATTTGGTAGGTGGAGACACAGGACAGGACCTATTAGGAGGAAGAGATGGTCAGGGTAAAGATACAGAAGCAGCAGCAGTATTCATAGCTAAGCCCGCCATGCATTAGGGAGGATGAAAGGTACAAGGAAAAAATTGCTAAAGAAATAGGGAAGGTCTGAACCCTCATTCTTCCAGAAGCATTTTGGGAATATCACAATGATGCTGCGGAAACTAGCGATGCTGAGGAGACAAAGCTGTCAGAGCCGACTGTTTGAGATGCTGTTAGGTACAGAAGTAGCAGGACTACATCTCCTACCAAGAAAGAATCCAGGACCTGGGAGGTCTGAGGGATTGCATGATAGACGGTGTTGCTGTGTGTCCTCAACTGAAACAGAGTAGGGGCCCTGTTATAATACAGAGTTTCTCTATTGGCGTATAACACCTTACGATGGTGTGTTAGTTTCTGCTGTACAGTGAAGTGAACCAGCTATACGTATGCATGTGTTCCTCTCCCCATCAGCCCACACCTCTGGGTCAGCACAGAGCACCAAGCTGAGCTCCCCACTACAGCTATACAGCAGCTTCCCAGTAGCTGTCTGTGTTACCCATGGCAGTGTATACAAATATCAATCCAAATTTCCCAATTCATCCTACCCTCTCCTTCCTGTGTGTCCACATGTCCACCACTCTCTACATTTGCGTTTCTATTCTTGCTCTACAAACAGGTTCATCTGTACTATTTTTCTAGATTCCAAATATATGTGTTAAAATATATTTGCCTTTCTCTTTCTGACTTCACTCAGTATGAGAGACTACCCACAGCTAACGCTCATGGAAAATGACTTGTGGCCGCAGCAGAGGAAAGGCAAGTATATGAGAAATGTACAAATTAATGAGATTAAATTTGGGAATGGGGAGATGTCATGCCAAATGTAAATAACATTTCACGTGTTATCTCAACACAGAAGTGGTGAAACTTTACTGCATACAGGTGCAAGCTAGGAAGCAGAAACATTAAGTTTAATACAGAATTTGCCTTTAAGGATCTCCTGGTCCACTGAGGGAGATGAGTGTATATAAATGAATTATAGTTCAATATGACAGGGATTTTCAAAGATTTGGTTTCAAGACACCTTGACATTCTTAAAAATTATTAAGGAGAGTTGTGTCCAGCTGGGGAAGGCAATGGCACCCCACCCCAGTACTCTTGCCTGGAAAATCCAATGGATGGAGTAGCCTGGTGGGCTGCAGTCCATGGGGTCGCTAAAGTTGGACAGACTGAGCGAATTCACTTTCACTTTTCTCTTTCATGCATTGGAGAAGGAAATGGCAACCCACTCCAGTAGTCTTGCCTGGAGAATCCCAGGGATGGGGGAGCCTGGTGGGCTGCCGTCTATGGGGTCACACAGAGTCGGACACGACTGAAGTGACTTAGCAGCAGCAGCAGCATCCAACAGATTTTTGTTTGTATAGATTATAATCTGTCAATATTCCCTACATTAGGAATTAGAAGCTTAAAAAGCTTAAAATATTTATTCACAAAATTTATTTTAAAGGAGCGATTAGAAACACATCACAGGTTGCCATCAGAGTGGTGATGTCATCCTTCATCCCGTAGTCTCTGGAAAATGCCACTGTACAGTTTTGAGGAAGGAGAGTGAAAAAGGCAAATCATGGTTTAGTCTTCTTATAAGTCGCTAGAAGGATGTCAGGGACCCTGATAGGTTCCTGGACTACAGTGCTAGAACCACTATAACAGGAAAAGAGCTCTAATAAGGGGAAAAAAGTGTAAAATAAAGCTGGTACCCAAGCTATGTTGTCGTTGTTCAGTCATTAAGTCAATCATGTACGACTGTTTGTGATCCCATGGACTGCAGCACACCAAACTATAGGACAGTTTATCCTGATTGCATAAGAATGAATAATAAATGTTACCAGTTGCTAAACCCACATAGCTCATTTAATATTCAAAACAAGTATTAAGTATGATTTAATATCTATATTTTACAGATGAAAAAATTAGCCTCTGAAGGTATAAGTTAACTGCTCAGAGATAAACAAGTTAGTGGCAGGTCTGGAATCCAAACCAGGCCCGATTCAGTTCAGTTGCTCAATCATGTCTAACTCTTTGCGACCCCCTGGGCTGCAGGACACCAGGGTTCCCTGTCTTTTACGATCTCCCGGAATTTAACCAAACTCATATCCACTGAGTAGGTGATGCCATCCAACCATCTCATTCTCTGTCGACCCCTTCTCCTCCTGCCTTCAACCTAAACCAGACTCATCTCACCCCAAATACACAACTATGACTCTATCTAGCAGCTCAGCGTATGATTAAGTGTTGTTGTTCAGTTCCCAGTCATGTCTNATAAAATATTGGCTATATTCCCTGTGCTATATAATATCTTACTGTAGCTTATTTATTTTATCCATAGTAGTTTGTACCTCTTAAACCCCTACTCCTGTCTTGCCCCTGCCTACTCCCCTCTCCCCAGTGGTAACTAACAGTCCATTCTCTATATCTGTGAGAATGTTTCCTCTTTGTTATATTCACTAGTTTGTTGTGTTTGGTTTTTTTTTAGATTATACATATCAGTGATAAAATACAATATTTTTCTTTTTCTGACTTACTTTATTTAACATAATACACTTCAAGTCCGTCCATGTTACTGTAAATGGCAAAATTTTGTTCTTTTTTATGGCTGAGTAGTATTTCATTGGCAGAGACATTACTTTGCCAACAAAGGTCCATCTAGTCAAGGCTATGGTTTTTCCAGTGGTCATGTATAGATGTGAGAGTTGGACTGTGAAGAAAGCTGAACTCTGAAGAATTGATGCTTTTGAACTGTGGTGTTGGAGAAGACTCTTGAGAGTCCCTTGGACTGCAAGGAGATCCAACCAGTCCATTCTAAAGGAGATCAGTCCTGTGTGTTCTTTTGAAGGACTGATGTTTTATAGATGTGAGAGTTGGACTGTGAAGAAAGCTGAACTCTGAAGAATTGATGCTTTTGAACTGTGGTGTTGGAGAAGACTCTTGAGAGTCCCTTGGACTGCAAGGAGATCCAACCAGTCCATTCTAAAGGAGATCAGTCCTGTGTGTTCTTTTGAAGGAATGATGCTGAAGCTGAAACTCCAGTACTTTGGCCACCTCATGCGAAGAGTTGACTCATTGGAAAAGACTCTGATGCTGGGAGGGATGGGGGCAAGAGGAGAAGGGGACGACAGAGGATGAGATGGCTGGATGGCATCACCGACTTGACAGGCGTGACTTTGAGTGAACTCTAGGAGTTGGTGATGGACATGGAGGCCTGGCATGCTGCAATTCATGGGGTTACAAAGAGTTGGACACGACTGAGTGGCTGAACTGAACTGAGTATTATATTGTATACATCTTCTTTAGCCGTAAGTTGATGAATACTTAGATTACTTCTTTATCTTGGCGATTGTAAATAATGCTGATATGAACATTAGGGTGCGTGTATCTTTACAAATTGTCTACAGTCCATAGGGTTGCAAAGGGTTGGACCTGACTAAGCAATCAAAAATTTCAATTTCATTTTTACTAATTAGTGTTTTCATTTTTTTCAGGTATACGTACACATACATATGTACATATGTATATGTCCATACACCCTGGGGTGGAATTCCTGGGTCATTTTAGTTTTTTGAGAAACCATCATACTATTTTCCATAGGGACTGTAAAACTTTTCTGTTTTTGAAATGAACAAAGACAACATCTATTATGACTACCTGTCGTCACTTAAAATCTTAGGCAGTCAGTAACACTGAATGTACATGCTACATTCAGTTTGTTCCATTCTAGTCCAAATCAGATAAACCTTACCTTTTGGTTATCCTGCATGTCTTACCTATAGGCAAATGAATAGTTTCAATTAGATTTTTCAAAATATAGGAAATAGCCCATGGTCTCTTATNCTCATTGGAAAAGACTCTGATGCTGGGAGGGATGGAGGAAGAGGAGAAGGGGACGACAGAGGATGAGATGGCTGGATGGCATCACCAACTTGACAGATGTGACTTTGAGTGAACTCCAGGAGCTGGTGATGGATATGGAGGCCTGGCGTGCTGCAATTCGTGGGGTTGCAAAGAGTCGGACACGACTGAGTGAACTGAACTGAGTATTATATTGTATATATCTTCTTTAGCCATAAGTTGATGAATACTTAGATTACTTCTTTATCTTGGCATTTGTGAATAATGCTGATATGAACATTAGAGTGCGTGTATCTTTACAAATTGTCTACAGTCCATAGGGTTGCAAAGAGTTGGACCTGACTAAGCAATCAAAATTTTCAATTTCATTTTTACTAATTAGTGTTTTCATTTTTTCCAGGTATACGTACACATACATATGTACATATGTATATATCCATACACCCTGGGGTGGAATTCCTGGGTCATTTTAGTTTTTTGAGAAACCGCCATACTATTTTCCATAGGGACTGCAAGACTTTTCTGTTTTTGAAATGAACAAAGACAGCATCTATTATGACTACCTGTCATCACTTAAAATCTTAGGCAGTCAGTCAGTGTTACTACATTCAGTTTGTTCCATTCTAGTCCAAATCAGATAAACCTTACCTTTTGGTTATCCTGCATGTTGTACCTATAGGCAAATGAATAGTTTCAATTAGATTTTTCAAAATATAGGAAATAGCCCATGGTCTCTTATTGCTGCCTTCCTAGACCTCTAGGGGTCTGAACATTTCAGGTCAGGATGTACTGGTGAGGAGAAAAAGCTCAACAGTCCTGCATTTGAATTCCAACCACTAGCTTTCTTTATATCCTCAAAAGAGCATGCGTGTGTACATGCTCAATCATGTCTGACTCTTGGTGACCCCATGGACTGTAGCCGGCCAGGCTCCTCTGTTTATGGGATTTTCCAGACAAAAAATACTGGAGTGGGGTGCCATTTCCTCGTCCAGGGGGTCTTCCTGATAATAGTATAAAGAATGGGAAAGTCATTCTAAAATCATGACCCACATCCCTTCGCACAAGGCAATCAGATGTTGAGCAGGTGCTTGGTCCTATCTGGTGGCTCAGTGGTAAAGAATCTGCCTGCCAATGCAGGAGATGTGGGTTTGATCCCTGGGTCAGGAATATCCCCTGGAGAAGGAAATGGCTGCCCACCCCAGTATTCTTGCCTGGAAATCCCATGGAGAGAGGAGCCTGGTGGGCTGCAGTCCATGGGGTCACAAAAGATTTGGACACGGTTTACCATCTAAACAACATCAGTGGTGGTATCCATTGCCAAATGGTGTAAAGAAAGTAGAAGTTTTCCCCACAAATTCTTCTTTTAGAGAAATGGAATTCATAGAATCTTGGATGAATATTTTAGATGAATTTGCTTAAATGATGATCCCAGAGAGGTATGTTTCAATTCCTGGAACCTGTGAAGATGACCTTTTCGGGAAAAATCATCTTTGGTGATATAATTAAGGTAAAGATCCTGGAGATGAGCTCATCTTGGGTTTATCTGGATGAACCCTACATTCAATGACAAGATTCCTTATAAGAGGCACACCCAAAAGAGATAGAGAGAGGAAAGGACTGTATGAAGATGGAACCAAAGATTAGATCTTTGTAACTACAAGCCAGGGGATATCTGGTACCCTGAAACTAGAAGAGGGAAGGAAGGAATCTTTTCTAGAACTTTCAGTAGAAATGTGGTCCAGCATATTTTAGACTTGAGGCCTCCAGAAGTTTGAGAGAGAATTTCCTGTTGTCTTTAAGGCAACACTTTTTTGGTGGCAGTTTGTTACAAAAGTCACAGAATACTAATACACGTGCTTCAACACCTAATAAATCGTGTTTTACACATAGATTTGTTCTCATTCTGTAGCAGTTTCATCATTACTGGGATGAACATTGCACCATCTGGTGACCCAGGGTGCGTGTTTTCAAAATATTCTGCTAGTGGCAGGTCTGTATCCTGGTTTAGACATGTTTCCTTTTCACAAGTCTATGTGGTTTCGCTTATCCAGTAATGAGTGCTTTCAAAGCAAAAGTAATAATAATAATCATCCTTTACTTAAATGAAAGAACATCACTTTTAATCACAATAATACTTGTGACAACAACCACCGTACCAGCAAATATGTAACGACTGTGACAGCAAACATTGTTATATATTATATAATAATTTGAATTCTTCCTGTTAGGCCTGGGGCTCTCTGTGCCTCTGTTTACTCATCTATACAATGGGGATATTAACAGAGACATATTGGTGTTTACTGTGTAAACTGCATGCTGGGTTCCTTAGTAGTAGTGGACACTCAAAGCCTTTACTTCTCAATACTGTTATCACAACATGAATTGAATAACAAAAGAAAAGAAGAATAAATAGAACAAATTGATCTGAGTTATTCTGGATTCTCTTTGCTAGAAGAAAATGACTCAGCCTAGAAGTTAGTTTTAAATAGTGGAGAAGAGATTAATACTACAAATGTTACCATACTGCCAAAAGAAATATACTCACACCCTACTACGATTTCCCTGACCCCAGTAATTACCTCTGTTCCCACCCTTCAGCTTTAAAAAACAAGTTCGGTTGTGTTTACCCTATCACATCTCTAAACCTCCCATGCTCCTACTCATCCATTGCAAGAATTTCAAGGCACAGAATACACCAAGTCACCATGCTTCTTCACATGGTAATCATGCTACCTGCAATGATCAGCCCTTTTCTTCTTTCTATGAACCCTATTTTCTTTTTGCCATTTTGCAGTTAGCACTCCAGTCCTGCTGGCTGGGAGGCAGGGCAGTATCTGATCTTTATTTATTCTAAACAGACTAGATTTTGAGAATGTTTTTATATTTGCTAAAGAGTTAAGGAGACAGTCGCTTACTCCTTGGAAGCAAAGTTATGACCAACCTAGATAGTATATTCAAAAGCAGAGACATTACTTTGCCGATTAAGGTATGTCTAGTCAAGGGTATGGTTTTTCCTGTGGTCATGTATGGATGTGAGAGTTGGACTGTGAAGAAGGCTGAGCGCCAAACAATTGATGCTTTTATAACTGTGGTGTTGGAGAAGACTCTTGAGAGTCCCTTGGACTGCAAGGAGATCCAACCAGTCCATTCTGAAGGCGATCAGCCCTGGGATTTCTTTGGAAGGAATGATGCTAAAGCTGAAACTCCAGTACTTTGGCCACCTCATGCGAAGAGTTGACTCAATGGAAAAGACTCTGATGCTGGGAAGGATTGGGGGCAGGAGGAGAAGGGGATGACCGAGGATGAGATGGCTGGATGGCATCACGGACTCGATGGACGTGAGTCTGAGTGAACTCTGGGAGTTAGTGATGGACAGGGAAGCCTGGTGTGCTTCGATTCATGGGGTTTCAGAGTTAGACACGACTGAGCGACTGAACTGAACTAAGCAGACAGTATACTGTTGCCTTATATCCCACACCCAGTTTCCCTTATTATTAACATCTTACATTAGCTATTATTAACATTTTAAATAGATGCATCACAATTAATGAACTAATATTGGTATGTTCTTATTAACTAAAGTTCATACATCCTTCATGTTGCCTTAGTTTTTGCTATTGACCTTTTTCTGTCCCAGGATCCCACCCATGACACCACATTACATTAGGTTGCCATGTATCCTTAGGCTTATCTTGAGGGTGACAGCCTTTTAGACTTTTCTCACTTTTGATGACCTTGACAGGTTGAGGAATACAAGTAAGATATTTTCTGGGATGCCCCATATTGAAATTTATCTGATTTTTTAAAATGATTAAGCTCACATAGTTATTAAAAGAAAGACACAAACAAAGCACTATATTCGTCACATCATGAGTATATACTGTCTACATGATACATGATTATCAACATGATTTGATTCATGATGACCTTGATCACCTGGCTGAGGAGTGTGTGTCAAGTTTCTTCACTATTCTTCGACTTACTTTTAATACTCAGTATAAACATCACTCGGAGAAGGCAAAGGCAGCCCACTCTAGTACTCTTGCCTGGAAAATCCCATGGACGGAGGAGCCTGGTAGGCTGCAGTCCATGAGGTCACTAAGAGTCGGACACGATTTAGCGACTTCACTTTCACTTTTTACTTTCATGCATTGGAGAAGGAAATGGCAACCCACTCCAGTGTTCTTGACTGGAGAATCCCAGGGATGGGAGAGCCTGGTGGGCTGCCATCTGTGGGGTTGCACAGAGTCGGACACGATTGAAAAGACTTAGCAGCAACATAAACATCACCACCTTTCTGAAGATTTCCTGGATCGCTCCAGCCCTTAGCAGACCCATTTAATCCATTTATTAGTTATTAAACATTTGTTAATCACTCATTACATGTCAGTCATGGTGCAAAAGTGAGGGTGCAGCAATTTAAATAGGCAATACATGTATCATGAATGAAATTACTGCATGCGTTAATGGTTTTATACATAAGCAGAGTATTTTCTCTTCATATTTATAAACATTTATGTATTGCTGATAAGTCGCTTCAGTCGTGTATGACTCTGTGCGACCCCATAGATGGCAACCCACCAGGCTCCCCTGTCCCTGGGATTCTCCAGGTGAGAACGCTGGAGTGGGTTGCCATTTCCTTCTCCAATGTGGGAAAGTGAAAAGTGAAAGTGAAGTCGCTCAGTCGTGTTCGACTCTTAGCGACCCCATGGACTGCAGCCCACCAGGCTCCTCTGTCCATGGGATTTTCTAGGCAAGAGTACTGGAGTGGGGTGCCGTTATTAAGCACCTCTAATTTATGTAGTATTATGAGGTACAAAACACATTTAAAAAGCAGACCTTATTCTAAAGCAGATGTTGTCAAAATACAGCCCTCAAAGCCAAATCCTGACCACTACTTGATTATGTAAATCAAGTTTTATAGAAACCCAGCCACATGCACTCATGTATGTATCATCCATGGCTTCACTGATCCTAAGCAGCAGAGGTCAGTGGTTGCCCACAGAGCCTGTATGGCCTGCAAAATGTAAAATCTTTACTATCTTGCCCTTTACAGTAAAAGTTTGCTGATCCCTAACCTAAAGCATAACACTTGATGATAAACATGAAAACTCATTGCCCTTGTTAGGTAGTTGTAAAAATAAACATTCAACTCTAAATAGGAGAGGTAGCAGACTAGCTTAATATATTTTTGCAAGCGTTTTTTTGGTTTACCTGTAAATCTGCAGTGAGAATTGATCCTTGTGGATGGGAATCAATAAACACATATTTATTAAAGACGTTATGGGCCAGCACGGTGTTTAAAGCAAGGGATTTATTGATGAAAAAGACAAACTTCTGCCACTAAAAAGAATACATTTTAATAGCAGAGGGCTGCCCTACACAATATAGTAGCCAGCCACATGTGTTTGATGAGCACTTGAAATCAGTTTAGTTTGAATTTTGAGATATAGAGAGTACAAAATATATAAAGATATTGACAAAGACTCATCATGAAAAATGCCAAATACCTCATCATCAACATTTTAATGTCAAATACTTGTTTATTTTATCAGATGACCTAGTGATAAAAGAACAAAAAATATTAAAATAACTTTCACCTGAATCTTTTTATTATACTTTAAAAGTGCCTACTAGAAAATTTTAAAGTACATATGTTACTTATATTACATTTCTATTGAATATTGCTCATCTAGACTTTAGAAATGTGTTGCCAATACATAGCCACATGTTGCCATTTACATTTCAATTAATTAAAAGTAAATGTACTATCATTAAAAATTCAATTTTTCTGTCATGCTAGCCATATTTCATGTACTCAATAGACACATATGGCTGTTGATTACCCTACTGGTCAGTTCAGATATAAGGAATTCCCATCATTGCAGAAAGTTCTGTCGTATGGTGCTCTTCTAGAAAAATATGAGAAGGCCTCCTGATTTTTTTTTTTTTTTTGCTGATGATAAACACTCTGTTAGGAAGGCAAAGCACTACTCATAAAGTTGGATACAATCAATCGAAGGCATATGTGTTTTGGAATGTGAATTGTTTTACATACAGGCCTTTGCATGGCCACGTTGGTGTGCTTGCTCAAAGGGACCGCAATAGCCAGTATACTAATACTTAAGAAGAAAGAGAAATAACCTCAGGACAAAAACAAAGCAAACAATACCAACAGTAAAATAGAAAAATAATGCACTTTTAGCTGTAAGGTCCTAGCAAGAAAAGTGTGATATCTTAAGTATTGAAAAAACAAACAAACAAACACATGTTGAAGTATTTTGACTGGAAGAGATGTATAACTACATTGTGCATTAAATGGATAAAACATTTTCCCTGGATATGGAGGGAAATCATTCTAATGGCAGGAAGATGAATTTTCTTTATGATTACCGTTAGTTTCAGTGGCAAATGTAATAGCTGCCCATGGCCTTAAAAGCAGTATGTTCGCACTAGAGCATCCACAGATATGGAAAGAAAGGGAAGACATACTCCAAAGGTGTGAAATAGGCAGCACAGAGGGGAACAAGATCTAGACACCAGAGTTGCTCTTTGGGTGACAAGATTATTTGTTTTGGAGCTTCAGAGAATTGCTTTGAATCTTTTTACAATCATTTACTAGCACTGGAATACAGATACCAGCACCCATGGAACTCTTATTATATTCCAGTCACTTTATGTGTATTCTCTCATTTAATCCTCCCAAGAATCCTATGAGACAGGTTCTCTTATCCTTATTTTACAGAAGAAAACAAAGCTTTGTAAGATTAATGTTTACATTCTAATGAGTAACACAGACAGACTTTGTCAAGAGACTCATGATTCCATTCCTCACCAAGATGTTTTACTGTCCTCTGTGTGCGTATGTGTGAGCTTAATTGCTTCACTTGTATCTGACTCTGTGACCCCATGGACTGTATCCTGCCAGGTTCCTCTGTCCATGAGATTCTCCAGGCAAGAATACTGGAGTGGGTTGCCGTGCCCCCTTCCAGGGGATCTTCCCGACCCAGGGATTGAACCCACATCTCTTACGTATCCTGCATTGGCAGGTGAGTTCTTTATACCACTAGTATCACCTGGGAAGCCCACCATCTTCTGTGTAACCTTGGTCAAGTGAGTTAATTCTCTTTAGACTAATTTCCTTTATCCATTAAATAAGAATAATAATATGCACCTTACAGAATTGTTATAAGTTTACAACCAGATCAGTGAAGCATCTAATTGAGGTAGGCATACAATGTAACTGTTAGTTCACTCCTGCGGTCATTAGGAAATGACAAAGTTGCTACAATTTTTCGCAAAATACAGTAGCTAGGAAACAAAGTGATACATTTATCTTGCTCATGAAAGACCTAGGTAAGTGTTTCAGCTGGTAGACATTCTGCTCTGTGTTCCTCTGGGGACCACTTCCTTAATATCTACAAATTAGTTCCACCCTGTCTGGGTTCCATCAGGTGAAGATGGAGAAGAGAGAGGGAAGAAGCCACAAGCTCGATCATAATGCTTACATCTGAAGACACACACGCATCACTTGTGCTCACACTCCATTGAGGAGATGGCTCAGGTGATAAAGCGTCTGCCTGCATTGCGGGAGACCTGGGTTCGATTCCTGTGTCTGGAAGATCCTCTGGAGAAGGAAATGACAACCCACTCCAGTACTCTTGCTGGAAAATCACATGGACAGAGGAGCCTGGTAGGCTACAGTCCAGGGGGTTGCAAAGAGTCAGACATGACTGAACGACTTCACTTTCTTTCTTTGACTTTCTCTGGCTGAGAAGGTGGGTAGCTGGGCACAAAGTTGTTGAATGGCTAGCTCCTACTCAAGTATTGTGGGAGGAAGAATAGATTGTGGTGATTAAGGGACATATTAGGGGCTGTGTGTTTGTGCTTCCTCAAAATTCTCATGTTGAAGTCATAGCCCAACTATGATGATATGGGGAGGTGGAGCATCTAGGAGGTAATTAGGTCAAGAGTGTGGAGCCCCAGTGGGATAAATGTCCTTATAAGAAGGGGGAAAGAGTTAGCCCTTTCTCTTAATGTTCATCCTCTGAAGATATAGGGAGAAGATCGTGATCTGTAAATAATAAATGGGTTCTCACCAGATAATGTATTTGCGAGCACATTGATCTCAGACTTCCAGCCTCCAGAACTGTGAGAAGTAAGTGTGTTTTCAATCTAGCCCCTCTGTGGTAACTTGCTATAGCCACCCAAAATGACTGGAAGCAGGACAACATTTTAAACTGTCAACAAGCCAACTTCTCCTCCATGTCCCTTGATCCTTTCCTTTAGTGTTTCACTTCTCAGTCATGTCAACTCTCTCCTTTGCTGGTTTCTGAAACTGCCCATTTTGGGTAGGAGTCCATGCGAGGTTTCCTTGGACCTGTTCCCTTTACTTCACACCAGATGGATAACACACCAGGTGCCTGGGACTTCTGAGACTAGGTACCCCTCTCCCTGTCTTCATTGACAGTGACCTTTTCTGGATCCATCAGGGTTTTCCTAAGTTATTTTCATCTTCCTAAATATAGCTAGATATGGAGCCTGGTCAGTTTCACCTCAAACATTTGGTGATCTTAGCTGTCATTTAATTCTTGAGCTGAATCGCATGTGTCCGTAAAACTGGAATAAGTAGGTTTACTCTCCTTTTCTTTAAAAGTTGCAACAAAGTATGAAAAAAGTGTTTTACAACTGAGAATACCCAACACATTATTACAATGCTTGTTGGAATTAAAGTAATGTACCAGATAAAATCATTATTTGTTCTTTTTTGACTACATATTAGAGTCTAATTTTCCCAATTACAAAATATTCTATATAAGTAACAATTATATAAATAAATAAAATAGAACATCTCTGTGTTTAGCTTATTTTTATGATAGATATAAAAACATATTAGTGTATTTCTGGATCAAATGGTACAATTATTTCTGTTTTTTTCAGTCTATTGATAGCTTGCTTTTCAGAGGATTGATACAAATTTATACCAGTTCATGATAATAAATGCATCTCTAAAGTGACTGTATTCTTAATTGAATGGAAATAATCATTAATGATCCAAATATTATTATATTGTTTTGCATCTCTCTGAGCTTACTTCAGTATATTTCTTTATTTTTCCTTTCCTGTGACTTTATTCATATCTTTTCTTATTTGATTTTTATATACTTACTTTTGTTTGTTTCTTGAACCCTTCTAAAATGAGATTTTGTGGACACTTAGAATCTTGACATACGATTTTGTTTTTTTCCAAGTAGAATGAGAAGACAAAGGAAGAATCAGAATCCCAGCCCCTTTGTGTCCAACAGGGTTGGGGTTTCCTCCTGAATGCTCAGGCCTCGATTTACCTCAGGAGGTCTCTTTACAGGATTGTCACTGCTTTATCTTCCCAGAGTTGTACAATGCTCCTACAGGTTGTATGGAACCTACTAACCGATGTTAGATTTGCACAGTGGGTAGTTTCTATAAATGTTTCCATTATAAAGCCACATCCTGGGGAAATCCCTGGGAGGCATGTGTATAACACAAGGCTTTCTAGCCACTGGTTGGGTTTTCCTCCTGAATGCTCAGGCCTCGATTTACCTCAGGAGGTCTCTTTACAGGATTGTCACTGCTTTATCTTCCCAGAGTTGTACAATGCTCCTACAGGTTGTATGGAACCTACTAACCGATGTTAGATTTGCACAGTGGGTAGTTTCTATAAATGTTTCCATTATAAAGCCACATCCTGGGGAAATCCCTGGGAGGCATGTGTATAACACAAGGCTTTCTAGCCACTGGAGATTCCCAGGGTTGAATCCTTGCTCTTAGGAATTGATTCAATTTCTGTTCTGTCAGCCGGTTTAACTTCAGGCTGTAGTGTGCTCCATGATTTCATACACAAAAGGAGTATGGTAAGAATTGAAGGCAGGATCCCAGAGAAAATGTGAGCCTGCACACCACCATGCAAATGCTACACATCGCTTGACTCCAAAGTCTGATAAATGGACTCTTCCTACAGACAAAAGGAAGAGGGACCTGGGGCTGATGATTGCATTACTAAAATGAAAATATTATTGATGCCAAATATTTAGAATGTTGAAGCAAAATTGAGACAATAAGCTTTTGCCTGTAAAATAGAAAAATATTGATTTGTCTCAATTCCCATATCATTTTTCAGGTAGCCCAAGTGTTGGTTGAGGTGGGATATTAGGGATGTAATGGGGAGACCCCTGACTGAGACCTGCTTAGGGCATGAGGTCACTGAAATTATTGCTATTAACCATTTTTTAAAAACTAACGTATTGCACTAGGTAGTCTTGCAAAATCCGTCTTTCTTTTAGGGCGATTTTGGCCACGGTCTTCTTGTTCTAATATTAGTTTTTGCTAAATAAAAAAATGTGAAGAACCATAAGATGCCCCTGTTGAATCTTGCAGGTATGCCAAAAGGGTGCATGCATTGCATTTGATTGAAACCAATAATAACAAACCCCACCACGGAGGCTTTGATGTGTTGGAAAAACTTTGCTACAACGCTTCTAAGAACTTACTCAAGAGACACATGAAAAGAAGCCTATGTATGAGTTTTTAAATTTTATTTTTGCCTTTTAATTTACAGAAGGTCAACAGATTCTGGGAGGAAAACTCCCAGAAATCAAAGAGTCCTACAAAGAGGTCCATAGGTCCCGAGAGCACCAGTGGGGGTCTTTGAGTTATTGAAGCATTTTAAAGAGACAAACAGAAACAATGCCTTCATTTTATAAACTTAGAGGAATGTTCGAATGATCTGTTGTTGATATGATGATACAGATTCACTATATCTTAATGGATCCTGATCTTAACTCATCCTGATCTTAAGCTCTAGTGGGAAGCTATATAAGCTTTTGATTAAGTGAAAAAGAATACGACAGAAACAGCTTTCTAGGTAAAACATTTCAAGTGATGGTACAATTCAGTTCAGTTGCTTATGAGGAAGAAGGGCTGGGAGAAAAACCTATGAAAAGATGACGGCAGAACATCATGATCTGTCCTATGGTTGTCGTGCACCGATGTTCCTCAGGGGTCCCAGAGAAAAGAAAGCCTTCTTGGCTGGTGGGATGCTTCAGCAGGGTCATTTGTCGTGATGCGGATGGACCTAGAGACTATCGCACAGAGTGAAGGAAGTCAGAAAAAGAAAAACAAGTATCATATATTAACTCATACCTGTGAAATCTACAAAAGTGGTACAGAGGACCCTATATCCAGGACAGGAATAGAAATCCAGATCCGGGGCATGGACATGTGGAAACAGGGCAGGGTAGGATGAATTGGGAGATTAAGATTACATACACTATGTATATTCCACATACATACACTGCCACGAGTAAAATACATAGCTAGTGGGAACCTGCTGCATGGCACAGAGAGCTCAGCTCAGTTCTCTGTGATGACCTAGAGAGGAGGGACTGAAGGTGGGTGGGAGGGAGATTCCAGAGGGAGGGGATGTATGTATACATAGAGTTGACTCACTTCATTGTACAGCAGAAACTAACACAACATTGTAAAGCAATTATACTCCAATTTAAAAAAATCATAAAAAGCAATGAAGAATTAACCTTTAGAGAAGGTGGTAAAGCATGTTCCAGGAAGCAAGGTCAGCTCTGTAAGGGCAGGAGGTGTTAAAAACTTTGATGAAAGTGGAAAGCTCAGAGCAGAGAGTTTGAGGGAGAGTTTGGTGAGAGATGGGCTTCCCTGATATGAGCTCAGTTGGTAAAGAATCCGCCTGCAATGCAGGAGACCCCGCTTCGGTTCCTGGGTTGGGAAGATCCCCTGGAGAAGGGAGAGGCTAACCACTCCTGTATTCTCAGGCTTCCATGGTGGCTCAGCTGGTAAAGAATCCACCTGCAATGTGAGAGACCTGGGTTCAATCCCTGGGTTGGAAAGATCCCCTGGAGATTTTAACTTTGGGCTTCCGTCCAAAGACGGGCAATGCCAAAGAATGCTCAAACTACTGTACAGTTGCACTCATCTCACATACTAGTAAAGTAATGCTCAAAATTCTCCAAGCCAGGCTTCAGCAATATGTGAATCATGAACTTCTGGATGTTCAAGCTGGTTTAGGAAAAGCCAGAGGAACCAGAGGTCAAATTGCCAATATCTGCTGGATCATGAAAAAGCAAGAGAGTTCCAGAAAAACATCTATTTCTGCTTTATCGACTATGCCAAAGCCTTTGACTGTGTGGATCACAATAAACTGTGGAAAATTCTGAAGGAGATGGGAATACCAGACCACCTGACCTGTCTCTTGGGAAACCTATATGCAGGTCAGGAAGCAACAGTTAGAACTGGACATGGAAAAACAGACTGGTTCCAAATAGGAAAAGGAGTATATCAAGGCTGTATATTGTCACCCTGCTTATTTAACTTATATGCAGAGTACATCATGAGAAATGCTGGGCTGGAGGAAGCACAAGCTAGAGTCAAGATTGCCGGGAGAAATATTAATAACCTCAGATACGCAGCTGACACCACCTTTATGGCAGAAAGTGAAGAAGAACTAAAGAGCCTCTTGATGAAAGTGAAAGAAGGGAGTGAAAAAGTTGGCTTAAAGCTCAACATTCAGAAAACGAAGATCATGGCATCTTCATTGTCCCATCACTTCATGGCAAATAGATGGGGAAACAGTAGAAACAGTGACAGACTTTGTTTTGAGGGGCTCCAAAATCACTGCAGATGGTGATTGCAGCCATGAAATTAAAAGACACTTACTCCTTGGAAGAAAAGTTATGACCAACCTAGATAGCATATTAAAAAGCAGAGACATTGCTTTGTCAGCAAAGGTCCATCTAGTCAAGGTTATGGTTTTTTTCAGTAGTCATGTATGGATGTGAGAGTTGGACTATAAAAGAAAGCTGAGTGCCAAAGAATTGATGCTTTTGAACTATGGTGTTGGAGACGACTCTTGAGAGTCCCTTGGACTGCAAAGAGATCCAACCAGTCCATCCTAAAGGAAATCAGTCCTGGGTGTTCATTGGAAGGACTGATGCTGAATCTGAAACTCCGATATTTTTACCACCTGATGTGAAGAGCTGACTCATTTGAAAAGACCCTGATGCTGGGAAAGATTGAGGGCAGGAGAAGGGGACAACAGAGGATGAGACGGTTGGATGGCATCACCCACTCGATGGACAGGGGTTTGGGTGGACTCTGGGAGTTGGTGATGGACAGGGAGGCCTCGAGTGCTGTGATTCATGGGGTTGCAAAGAGTTAGACACGACTGAGCAACTGAACTGAACTGAACTGTGTCTCAGCTGGTGCATCTGAACAGGCAGTCAGGGGTTCTGTGATAGAACTAATGTGATGTACAGAAAGATTAGGTATTTTTGCATGCACAATAGGACATCATTAAAAGGTCTGAAGTGAGAGTGAGACAAGGTTGTTTTTATATTGTTCCTCTAGTGAAGAGCTTCCCTGGTGGCTCAGACGTTAAAGCGTCTGCCTGCAATGTGGGAGACCAGGGTTCGATCCCTGGGTCAGGAAGATTCCCCTGGAGAAGGAAATGGCAACCCACTCCAGTATTCTTGCCTGGAGAATCCCATGGACGGAGGACGGTGGGCTACAGTCCATGGGGTCGCAAAGAGTCGGACACGACTGGGCGACTTCACTTTCACTTCACTTTCTTAGAGTGAAGAAGAAAGACTCCTTCTAGTTGACAAATGTAGGAGCAACTGCACCTAAGCAGCTTAAGTAGCCATTTTAAGTTTTCTTATTTCTCAGCACATCATCTTTCACTCCATGTGCTTGCCTCAACATCCCCTGTCATGCTAAGCTACAGCAGGGTCAATTAGTCTGAGAGTCTTTGCATATTTACAATACTATTTTACACTGATTCAAGACTCCATTATCTGTCTTTTGATTCAAACACCTTCTTTTATTCCCAAAAGCTTCCTAAATTTTTCTAGGACCCAAAGATAGATTGCTTTTAATACGACGGGCATATTCATAATTTTTTCTTGGTAACTAAAATGTCAAAATGTAGCAGCTTAAAATAGTCGTCCTTTATTATCTCATAAATTTCATGGGCCAGGAATCCGGGTCAGGCTTAGCCAGGTACCTCGGATTCGGGGCTCCTCACAAGGCTGCCATCAAGATGTTGACCTTGGCTGTATTCATCACTCATACCAACTCATTTCTTACTGCTCTTTGCCAAGTACTTTCCCTTTTTTTCCCGAGTACGTTCCCTTTCCTGAAAAACCTTTTGTTCTCTTTCTAAATATAAAACTAATCTTTCAAATAATAAAATATGGTATAAACCTTTTTGTCAACAAATGATGAAAAAGTAAATCTAGGGTGAAACAGTTTCCAACCCAATAGTTCTGTTAACATGCTTACTGCCTTCATTCATAAGTAACTAAACAGTGTTTAATGTAGGAAAAAAACACTATCTAAATATAACATTTAAATTTAAATATAAAATATAATTGAAGAATGTTAGACTGTTCTATATTCTGTTCCATGGCTGATGTTATTATTATTCTTTTTCCTTCTCAGTCATTGTTTAGCTGTTAAGTCATGTCCAACTCTTTGTGACCCTATGGACTGTGGCCTCAGACTCCTCTCTCCATGGGATTTTTCCAGGCAAGAATACTGGAGCGGCTTGCCATTTCCTACCTGCTGTCTTTCATATTCAGCATATAAATTACTCTGGATTCACACTGTTGCTTTGATATTTATCCTATAACTGACTTCTGAGAATGGCCATCTTACAACTCTGTGCTGTGCTTAGTCACTCAGTCATGTCTGAATCTTTGTGACCCCATGGACTGTAGAACTCCAGGCTCTTCTATACATGGGGGTTCTCCAGGCAAGAATACCAGAGTGGGTTGCCATGCTCTCCTCCAGGAGATCTTCCCAACCGAGCGATTGAACCCAGGCCTCCTGCTTTGCAAGCAGATTCTTGACCATGTGAGCCACCATGGAAGCCCATTACCAAGTCTACCAGACCAGATTTGACTATAGTAGTTACAAGGATTTTGAAAGTTGTGTATGATAAAGAGGGATAAAAGAGGGACTTGCCAGTTGTTCACTGAAGAATAAATCAAAAATTTTTAAGAAGCTATAGCTATAAACTGTATTTATGGTTTAATTCTTAGAAGGGGAGAAAGGCTGTATAGTCATGAATGTGAATAGCCAGTCAAGGATGGACCCCAAACAAAGAAACAGAAAGTGGTGAAATAAGCTCTTCTCCATAGTTTTAGAGCACAGTTTTGGGTCTTTTATTTCTGGTAGTTACTACTTACACTTAAAAGCTGAAGGCATTTAACAACTAGAGAAAAGAGAGGTTCTGACCAACACTTTATGTGTTCAGAGTGATTATAATTAATTCTGCAGCCATCTCCCTCAAACTCACCCTCAGCCTGTGTGTAGTAAAGGAAGTCAGACTGTAGGGAGGGTGAAGTGACATTGAGGCAGTTCATTATTAAAATAAAAAATGCAATGGCGGTTTAAATAGAATATTAACCTCCAGGCCTAAAAGAAATGTTTGTAGGTAAATGGGCCATATTGAACAAGCAGGGAAAAATCCAAGTTTCTTAAACAAAAATTTTAAAAATGATAAATCATGTATTAACTTGAATCAAGAAAATATAATAAAGTTATAAAGAATGAGATAATAAAGATGAAGGCATACATTAATGAATTAGAAGAGCAGTAAAAATTGATCTGAAATGGTTCTTCGGAAAGATCTATAAAATCTGAGAATGGTTTCTTGAACAAGTCTTTATTATTGAGAAGAGAGAAAATCCACATAAAATTTTAAAAAATATTGTGTCTATGAAATGAATCCACTCTAATGGCAGAAAGTGAAAAGTATCTAAAGAGTCTGTTGATGAAGAAAGGGGAAAGTGAAAAACCTGGCTTAAAACTCAACATTCAGAAAACTAAGATGATGGCATTCGGTGCCATCACTCATGGCAAATAGAAGGGGAAAAACTGGAAACAGTGACAGATTTTATTTTCTTGGGCTCCATAATCACTGAAACTGGTGACTGCAGCCATGAAATTAAAAGATGCTTGCTCCTTGGAAGGAAAGCTATGGCCAACCCAGACAGCACATTAAAAAGCAGAGACATCACTGCCGACAAAGGTCTATATAGTCAAAGCCATGGTTTTTCCAGGAGTCACGTACAGATGCAAGAGTCGGGTCATAAAGAAGGCCGAGAGTCAAAGAATTGATGCTTTTGAACTGTGGCGCTGGAGAAGACACTGAGAGTCCCTTGGACTGCAAGGAGATCCAACCAGGCCATCCTAGAAGACATCAACCCTGAAGATTCACTGGGAGGACTGATGCTGAAGCTAAAGCTCCAATACTTTGGCTACTTAATGCAAAGAGCCAACTCATGGGAAAAGACCCTGATGCTGGGAAAGATTGAGGTCAGGAGGAGAAGAGGGAGGCAAAGAATGAGATAATTGAGTGGCACCATTGACACAATGGGCATGACTTTGAGTGAACTCCAGGAGACAGTGAATGACAAGGAACTCTGGCATGCTGCAGTTCATCGAGTTGCATAGTCAGACATGACATTGTGACTGAACACCAATATATGTATGATATGTGTATTATATGTGCATTCTACATGTTACATACATATGACCATAGACTATTCATAGGTAGCAATACACCTTGGTGTGGTATTTTTGGAAGGCATCTTGAACTCATCATTTCTCTCTCTAGAAATTCGTCACAAGGAAATAGTCATGAACATTCATCGTGTCATACCTAGAAATATATCCCCCATAGTGCTGTTTATAAGAAGTCAAAATTAGAAAAATAAAAAACAAAACTAAGGTTTCAGACATGAGTGAACTTATTCAAGATACAATCATTGAATCAACTATTAGGAAAATATTAAAAGGAATGTAAAAATGTTTAATGAAGCTGTTTTTTAAAAAGGAAAATCTAAAAGAATAAATAACTACAAGTGAAGTGAAAGTCTAATTGTGTCTGACTCCTTCCGACACCATGGACTATACAGTCCATGGAATTCTCTAGGCCAGAATATAGGAGTGGGGAGTCTTTCCCTTCTCCAGGGGATCTTCCCATCCCAGGGATCAGGATGCAGTTAAGTCCAAAAAAACTGCTGGGTGACTGCACTTTCACTTTCTTTTTTCTATTATGAAGTGTTATGTGTTAAATGAGTTTTTTTGGACTTAACTGCTATGTATATACAAAGCCCCACTGTTATAATAAAATGTACTCAAGGTTGTAAGCATTGACTGACTTACCTGTAGTAAATCTTGGATTATTTGGTTTGGACTATTTAATATATTTAGTATATATTTAATATAGGGGCTTCCCAGGTGGTGCTAGTGGTAAAGAATCTGCCTGCCAATGCAGGAGACATAAGAGACTAGGGTTTGATCCCTCAATGGGGAAGATCTCCTGGAGGAGGGCATGGTAACTCACCCCAGCATTCTTGCCTGGAGAACCCCACGAACAGAGGAGCCTGGCAGGCTAAGGTCCACAGCATCGCAGAGTCAGACACCACTGAAGTGACATAGCAACGCATCCATATAATTAATATAAGGGCATGTATTTAAGGTGGAAACAGTTCTGAATTTCTATCCAGTAGGTTTCCATATCGGGAGAGTAAAATTATCAAGTCCATGGTGTGGAAAGTAATACATAAATAAGCAACCTACACCTTGATAAGTGTTAATCTAGTAATTTTATTCTAAGTAAGTGAAAATCTAAAAAAAAAAAAAAATGCCTTAAAAAGTTGATAAATAAAAAAGGGCCTCCAGTTTTGTTTATAATTTAAAAAATGTGAAATCACAATATAGAGGTCTACGTAAGCAAACTATGTAATGTAACATGTTAGAATACTTTGCAGATATCACAGACATTTGAGTTTTTATAAACAGGAGGATGTATGCTACAGCACTATATTAAATATAAAAAATTAAATATAGTATGTGTCCTCAACTTTAAGACCCATCTCTGGGAAAAATGTCAGATTTCTTCTTGTTCCAGGTTTGAGGCAGGAGGTAGATGGGCCTCCTCCAGGGTAAAGCAATTGGAGATGCAGTCCTTGTGAACTGAAATTCCAAGATGAGAATAGCAGAACAATAAGAGAGAAGGCTAGGCGCTGCCCAGACCACTTATTTCTCATTCTTAAAGCCAGGAGACCTCCCTGACTACTCTTGCACAGAAAGGCTCCTTGGAGATCAAAGGGGAGTAATGCTAACTGATGCTCACTATCCATAGGCCCCCTGGAAGAGGGCATGGCAACCCACTCCAGTATTGCCTGGAGAATCCCCACAGACAGAGGAGCCTGGTAGGCCACAGTCCATGGGGTCACAAAGAGTCGGACACAACTGAGTGACTTTCACTTTCACTGGTAGTTAGAATTAGGTGCTTCCGCCGCCACAACCAGACCTCAACGTCTGGCCTGGAGCTGAAGCACCACTTCAAGCCACTCCAGGCTAAGGCCACCAGAGATCAGGCTGGGGAATCAAAACTCAGCTCTTCCTCAGATAACTCGATAATCTATGTATGCAGGTGAACCCACTGTCTGGAAAAACAGTCTGTGCTTAATGAAGCCCTGCTAAGTGCTGCCTTGCCAGACACTTGACACATATCTTTTGTTCCTCTCAGGCAATTGTACCATATAGGTACTCTTAATAAGCCTCTTTTGTAATGGAGATAACGGCACAAGAAAAGAGTAAGGAGTTCTCCTGGAAGCCCGCTGAGGTGGAGGGGCAGACTTGGGATCAGACCTGTGTTTGTCCAAATCCTGCTCCAGTAACTTTTGTTGCCCTACCCACCACTCAAACACTCTGTAGTATGGGTATGCTGATATTTATAGGAAGCTTGTGTATTTTCTAAATTTTTGAAAGTGGGTCTATGTTGACTTTAAAGTAAAAGGTAAATCAACAAGAAAGTGAAGGGTATAACATAAAAAGGAAGTTGAGAGTAGAAAATAAAAATGATATTGATAAGTATAAGCTCTCAGTTACCCTGACTATATAGCTCTGGAGAGGAATGCATTCTTAAATGTTTCAGATTTTTGTATACACACACTTTAAGACTTTTTTCTGTTCCACTTATTGTAAGAACACTAAATGCATCAATATGTGTATCGTGATACTCCTGACTTAAAAATATGGCCCTTAGACAATGATCTCGTTCATGTCTCTACAATGCCCCCTTCAGTTGCTTTGGTTAAGGCTGTGGAAAGATTGGCCTGTTTTGTTTCGCTTCACTTTATTTGGATGCTTCAGTCTGTGGGCTGGGGTGTGGACTGGGAGGAAGAGGAAGAACAGCTCAACTGGACCGGAAGACGGGAAGCCTGGGTTCCCCTCCCTGCTACCCACTTAACCTCTAGCCGTCTCATTATTTTCCTCCATAAAATAGATACTTTCACTAGGTGTCCTTCAATTGGACAATGGGGAACACAGCTTTGTACCTTTAAAGTAAGTGCAGAAGACTGCTTGTCTGTGTCCCTATTGGCTTGTCCATTTATCCACCTATCCTCTTTTATATTTCTCTCTGCCTCTTTCTTTCTTTCCTCCACTCTCTCCCTCCATCCCCACTCCTTCCATCCCTCCCTCCTTTCCGCTTTCCCTTCCTTCTTTCTTTTTCTTTAGCTCTGGCCCAAGGGTGTAGGCTTGACCACAAGGAATGCTCAGGGTGAAAGATTGCTTCTACTGACCTGGAGCAGGCACTAGGGTGAACTATGACCTGTCTTCACAATGTCTAATTTCTTTCTCCACTACTCCTGTTTACAGACTCCTCCCTCCTTAACGTGGACACTACCTTTAATGTGTTACTCCATTAATTCTGACACTTAGAAGTGATGATAATAAATCAAAGGCATTTGTGTATTCATTAATCTACTCTTGCACTTTTCAGAGCATCCTCCTAATATTCTTGAAAAGCTCAAGCTCTCTAGGTTGCTGCATTAAATATGCTTTGTCCCCTAATCATGTCAGGCATTGCACTCCTGAATCCTGAGACTCATTCTGAGCCGGGGTCTCCCCTGCTATGTGACTCCAAGGCCCCGTTTGTAATCACTATAAACCGGAAGGAAGAATCATAGGGCTACCATCAGCCCAAAGGAGACAGCGGAGCAGAGGAGTCTAATTACAAAAATTAAGGTGTGTAAAAGACAGGAGCTGTAAGTGAAAGATCTGCAGGCACCTTGAGAGCCATCATCCAAGGATGTCTGGTTTGGAAGAATGGAAATATGCTCACATTAATGAGCCTGTGGCACCAGAAGAGAATAATTAAAATGCAATAATAATAACAATAATAGTAATAATCTCACTGCCCTTTTGATGGAGAAAAGTTGTGCTTGATTGAAAGTTTGATTTCCATGTCAGTAGCCTGTGCGCTTGTGCCTTACAGCAGCATGAGAGATGGCGAAGAGCAAGAATGGACGTAGTTTGAACTGTGGGCTCTGCCTCTTGCTATGTGATCTTTGACAACAAACCACTCCTCCCTAAGTCTCTGTGTTCAGTTGTCTCACTTGTAAAGTGATGAAAATAGCTCTCATTTTAATAAGATACTGTGAGGATTGAATACAATAAATTCGATACTGTCTCCGTTGGATGAGAAAAGCCACAGGCACATTCCACCCTCCGGGAACAGTTGAGTATCTACTATGTATATGTCCAAGCATCTGTGCGCATATAATTTTTTTTTAACCAGGTCCTTTTCATCTCGGTATTGCCATTTAGTCAGTTCTGCTGGCTGTTATTAAAAGGCTTCTCAACACAATAGCAAAGGTTGGTTAACAAAGAAAAGCACACAAGGCAGTGAAAGCTGTTGAGAGACGCACACTCACCCTCCCCACACCCTTGACCTCTAGAGGCAGATCAGTAACTTCTCTCCTCTTCGCTTCCCCTTCCTGTGTCCACAGCGAAGGGAAGTTGGTTGCAACCTTTTGCTGATACTGTGACACAGGGCACACAAGAGCGGAAGGGAGAAAAGCATTTCAACAAAAGGCTGGAACTTCAGTTTAGGTAAATTCAGGAAGGAGAGACAGAGGAAATGGCAGTAACCTTGCCTGGAACTAAAGGAAAAGGCTTCTGGTATCAGCCCCGGAGTGAAATGTTAGGTCATCTATAATAAGGGCTGGGTGAAAAACCTTCAGCTCAAAGAGAAAGATACAGTGACACAAAGAAGCTTGTCAAGGCTACTTTGAAAGCAGTTAAGAATCCAATTCTTCTTTCCGAAAGAAAGTCCTCAGACAAAAGAGATTTCCCTCATCAGCGTGTGTTGAGTTCCGTGTAGGATAAACTCTCTTCACAATCTCATGAGCCAAGTTTCCGAGCCAAAGTTTTCTTACTTATGAGGGAAAAGGAAAGGAAACAGCAACTTAAAAATAAAATGGAATAGATTAAGCAGGATTTTCCTCAATTAAATGTGTTTAATAGGGAGTTTCTATTTCTGACCAAATTTCTTGTCATTTAAATGTTCACAATTGTTATCAGTGGCGCTGGCAGATTACAGTTGGTAGTGACAAATGAGCCAGTCTACATATAAAATCAGAATGTGTCCTAATCCATACACTACGGTCACTTTAAACTTTGAAGGTGAGATAGAGAGAGACAGAGACAGAGAGAGAGGCATCCAGGAAGAGAATGCACTTTTTTTCTGAAGAGGACACACTTTGTTTCTCCTAGCACCAGGAATGCTACACTTCTGAGAAAGATGTTAATTATGAGATCAGAGCTGAATCTTGACTGAGGAGGATAGACTGAATTTCAAAGATCCCCGGTCTGAAATGATTATCTTTCTTTGCTCCTAAAATTTGATTTAATCAGACATGAATTAGAATCATAATTCTACATTAATTTCAGTTTGTTTTCCAACCAGTCAATTACAAATGGGCTAGTCCCCTTGCACAAACAATTCAGACCAAATGGTGGACAAGAACCCCGTTCTTGGTAGGAAAAATGTTCTGATTTCCACCTTAGCACCTTACATGTTAGTATTTCAGTGGCTCAAATTTCTTTTGTGAAGAGGTTAGAAAGTTAGATATTGTAAATCTGCGATGGTAAAATTCTGGGGATAATATGTTAGAGAAAATAAAATCATTCTTCTCCTTAATAATCTTCCCAGTTGTGTGGTAAAGGAAATGCAAGTGTCCTGTACTTAGTGTGTTAAATCACTATCTATCCACTTTGGAGTTGATAAGGAGAATTAGTGACTATCAGTAACACTGCTAACTGCCCTGAACACAGTACCTACTGGGTGGAAAGTCACTTGAATTCATGTTAGAACCCCCTCTTTGGACTACAGGTCATTCTGACTTATAGAGGCTCACATCTTAAACTATATAACATGGAAAAGAAAAATAAGAGCCCAGACCTATTTAGCCATTTAATTAGAGCTTTAGAAAATCTGTGTGGCTTTCTATTCACTATCAATCCTGTCTATAGCTACATAAAACTTTTTTTTGAAATCAGTTTAATTTTATACATAAATATGCCCCAAACTTACACTTCTGCAATATAAATTTCTCACTTCTTTCCACCCCAGACACTAAATTCTTCTCAGCTGATGTGGTTTTAGAGCTAAGCATGTTTTCTTTCTTTTATAGCTTAACGTTACGCAAGAATTTCTCTGCTTCTTCAACCTCATGCCACACATGACATTCTGTCCCCATCAAAAATCAGATCATTTCTCAAAGAAAACTGGCATTCAGGCAAACCCTAGAGATGAAAGGAAGGGTTAAGTTTACTTCCAATATTAGGGAATGATTCGGAAATAAATGTCGAGGTTAAAAAGTCCAGATGGTAATTCAGCTGTATCCTTACTATAAACATGATTTGATTTATGGGAGCTACTAATGGTATCTCAGTTTAGATCTGGACGGCTTTGCTTTCTCTCATCTGAGTTTTAAATTCATCAAATTCTTTTACTCCCACTATCAATCCTTCACTACAAAGGGACACTCCTAATCAAGAATTTGGGAGTATTTTAAAATGCAGAAATTGATAAATGTTAACAACCCTAATCCATGCAAATTACTGTCTGTTGTCATTATTTATAACCTGGCGGAAGCATTTATTCAAAAAATCCTCAAAGAGCTCTGACAATTCATGCTTCCAGTTGTGAATCATCTTTTGCTCTTTTTCTCTCTTTCATAGGGGATCACACTGAATAAGTTTTCACTTTTTTTTTTTCTTTGCCTGACATGGCAATTATTAGCTTTCTTGGCTTTGTCAGAAAAATCCATCGGAAATGTTTATCTCCTGGGGCAAATCTCAGGGAAACAGCATGTTTATCACTTCAAGGGGCTGTAATCCGAAGGCAGCCCCGGGCCCACCAGGTTTATTGTACAAAAACTGGAGGAGAAACACCCACGTGATTGAGCAGCTATGGTATAATAATCCTCTGTCCTGAGTTTCAGAGTCTTGCCAGCCCCTCTTTGTTCTCCAACCTCTGCCAGTTAAATGTACAAGCTGAAATAATACTAATTTAATCTCTTATTTGCAACTGACTTTGTCAACTCAGAAAGTATTGGTCTGGAGAATGGACACCCTTCACAATCAGGTCACTTTCTTCCATAGTGAGAATCAATGTGTTTTATGTGGTGGCTAATATCTCATCTGAATATCATCCCAGGAAAAAAGATCAATGAAAATAAAAGGATCAGATCAGCTTCATTTTCCTTTATTCCATTATGAGGATAAACGGAACTGAAATCTCTTGTCTTATGATAGACATACAATTTTATATCACTCTTTGCGTCCTTTCAAGGCCTGATTCTATTGTCGTTTCTGTGATGAAACCTATACTCGTTCCCAAAGCTGAATAAACTACTCCATCCTCAGGGCTCCTAGTGATATTTTGGACATGCTTTGGTTCATTCAGTACTCAGCAAATGTTTTAAAGGTTCAAGGCATGTGTTAGAGCTTGAAATATAATCAAGACCAAGACACGGTTTATGCACTCCAGGGAGGGAGGTAATGGGCAGTTACAATAAACTACCCATAAGTGGTAAACTCAATATATGATCCAAGCATGTAAGAAGGGCATCTTCCTTGTTAAGGGCATGACCCTTCCAGAGTTCACAAGGAGACTTTGGTCCCAGTAAGTAAGAAGGCAGAAAAAAACCTTCCTCGTATAAGCAAAGAATTCACAATAATTTCTCCTCTCAGAAGTGAAGAAAAAGATTTAGGGGAGAACTGCAAATAGGAAAAATTGTTTAAAGCACAAAATTCAATATTGAGAATTTTTTAAAATAAGACTGGACAAATAAGTAAAGGTCAATTCAGAAAGGATTAAGTTAAGAATTTGCATTTTATTGTATGGGCAATAGAAGCTGGGACTTACGGTAATGATAATGGAGTTTTGACTATAGTAAATCCTTATGGGGATAGAGAAAAGTACAGAGAGTTGTCAAGTATTAGAAAGTAAAACTGACAGAGATTGTTGACTATCTGAGTATGGGAACGAGATATTGACAGATGTAAACACAAAGGATGATACACAGGTTTTTCTCCTGAGAAGTTCGGAGGCAGTGACAACTTGGCTGAGACAGGGAATGCAGTAGAAAGAACCACTTCAGTGGAGAAACCAAACTGAGTTTGGTTTGGTGTTGAGTGTAGGTTGCCTGTGAAACATTACTTTGAGATATCTAAGGGATGGATGCTTGTACGACAGGTTTACCTTCAGAAAGATTATCTAGACTGCGGATGGATTCTGAGACGCAACTACCATAAAACTGGAAACTGATAGATGAAACTACTGAGGAGGTGCATAGCCTGAAAAGAAAAGAGAGCTGAGGTTGTTACATGGAAGGAATAGATCAATCCTAGCCAGAGAGGAAAACCAGAGGGAGTTAATTACCACCATGGAAACCATGCAGAAAGAGTAATTCAAGAAAGAGGTGAGGTCGGGTACATTTCAAGGAAATAATGGAAAACAGAACCAGTAAGTACCCATATGGGTTTCCCTGGTGGCTCAGTACTAAAGAATCCACCTGGCAATGCAGGAGACATGGGTTTGATTCCTGGGTCGGAAAGATCCCCTGGAGTAGGAAATGGCAATCCACTCCAGTATTATTGCCTGGGAAATTCCATGGACAGAGGAGCCTGGCAGGCTACATACAGTCCATGGGGTTATGAAAGAGTTGGACATGACTTTGCAACTAACAGCAAAGCATCCAAATAACTTGTAGAAGTAAATTGGTAAACTCGGTTTGAGCATTTTCAGGAGTGTAGGAACCAAAGACAATTTGCAGAGCTGTGAACAATGAGGGAAAAATAGAAACATGTAGAATCGTTTTACAAAAGACTTGTATCAGGGAGATAAATACCTTTATTATAAATCACACAGTTTCTTTTAATGTTCAGAGTATTCCCCTTCCTCCCTCATTGCCCCAGTTCGCAACACTAGATTGAATTCCTGTAGTCACCTGAGCTTTTTGTATATTTAGAGAGTCTCAGTAACTAGCCTAGTGCCTGGAGATCCATAGATATTGTTAAATAAATGAGTGCCTGGGGCAGAAGTGATGAAAATTTTTTCCACCACTATTTTCCAGGAAAGCACCAATTATTTGGATAAAAATTATGTGGGGAGGGGACTGGAGTACAAAAGTAGGTCAAGTGAATTAAGTCTTTATGAGGCTAGAATGTTACATGTTTAATTGCATTTTCAATGGAACTTAGTGATATCCTTCTCTCTGATGGAAAACTGACTTTCTAAATAATTAAGTGAATTAACACTTGTGTATGACAGGATTATTATACAAGCAACATCCCACTGCAAGTACAGGAGACTGTCACTGCAATAACTGAAGAACTAAAATAGATGTCTATGTAGACAGCTACACAATTACTGCCTGAGGCTCAGAGCCAATCATAACTCTAGGTGAACTCAATTCCTCAGTGCACCAGGGGAAGCTGAGGATCCTTCCAGGTGACCTCTGGTTTACTGGCTTCTGGGATATATATAGCCCAGGCTGAAGTGTGCTGTCAAAATTCACCATTTAAGTATTCTCAATGCCATTAAAATATTCCTTTCAAAGAGAAAGAAATGCAGGTTCAGTGCAGGAAGAGTCTGTTTCATGACGTGTTGGATTTGGAGCTCAGTGGTAAGATGTGGATATGTGGATTTGGATGGGACCAGTATACAGATAGTGACTCAAACAAGGAGGGTCTGTAAGAGTGAGCAGAGCGCATTGCATCACTGGAAGAGGAGAGAACTGACTTCAGAACCCTCTGGTACACTGGAACTGAACACTGGGAGGGAAGGGAAGTCTTAGATGGACTTAAGAGAAGCGGTCTACATGCTACAATAGCGTGCATTCCATTTCTAATCTTTCTCCATTTCATTCTGAAAAGGGAAGATACAATTTATCAAATTAGGCATCAGTCATTTCTTGAGATATGTTTCAAGATATGATTTCTTTCCTTTAAAATATTGTTCTAAGGTATTGCATTTATTGTTTTTGACCTTGCGAGTACTCAGTCAAGATTTATTGAACGACTGTAATACTAGCCGGGCTTCCCAGCTGGCTAAGTGGTAAAGAATCCACCTGCCAAGCAAGAGACATGGGTTCAATCCCTGAGTAAGGAAGATCCCCTGGAGAAGAAAATGGCAACCCACTCCAGTATTCTTGCTGGGAAATCCCATGGATAGAGGAGCCTGGTGGGCTATGGTCCATGGGGTCACAAAAGAGTCAGATATGCCTTAGCATCTAAACAACAACAATACACTCTACGTCTCAAAACACAGACACTTAAATTTGAATTATGTTGTGTAGTGGCCACCATCAGTGTAGAAACAAGAAATTAATGCCCCCAGAGAAAATGGTCCTGGATTACATACCAGAAGGCAGAGTCAGAAATTGAACCCGTGGTTTTTTAATCTTGTGATCTTTCTATGATGGTTGCTATAGCTATTTGATACACATATTAACCCAGAGAATAACTCATTTTCATATCTTTCTCAAAATTGTGAGATTTCAAGGCCTGTAGAACCAGTCATGTCATTATACAGTGAACCTAGAAATGTTGTAAGAGGCATCAGATATATAACCCTCTCGCTCACTTGCTTGCTGACTAAGTCGCTTCAGTCATGTCCAACTCTTTGAGACCCCGTGGACTGTAGCCCACCAGGCTCTTCTGTCCATGGGATTCTCCAAGCAAGAATACTGGAGGGAAGATCCATACTGAATTAAAATACTGAAATGAAGATCCCTATTCCCTTCTCCAGGGGATCTTCCTGATTCAGGGATCGAACCCGTGGTTTTTGTGTCTCTGGCATTGGCCGGCAGGTTCTTTACCACTAGCGTCAGCTGGGAAGCTCAGATATTAGCACAAGCATCTCTGTTTGCTTCTTTCAGAGTCTGCATGACAGTGAGCTGGAGGTAGATTACTGAATGATTATCCTCTGAGTTTGGTTTTCTCCAAATCCCAGTATGTAGAAATACATGAGAAAATACGTATATTAAGCTGGCCCAATGTCAAATACGAAGAATCATAGCATATACGTGACATGGAAAGTATGGTTTTCTGTGTTTTAGAAAGTGTGCTGGGTATGCTTTTGCTTAAAGCATAATCTCTGACAGTTGGAAGTTCAAGTCTAGTCCTTTCAATCAGTGGGGGGTGGTTTGATTACTTTGTAAAAGAAACATAAGCAGTTTAAACAAGGTACAACATACCAACCTCCCTATTTTGACAAGAAAAGAGAGATTTTTAAGTGGCAGTCCATGTTTACAGAACATCAGGTAACTAAGTGACATTTCAGGAAGAAAAGTAAGGGAGAGACTAGATGCTATCAGATTTGTGGGAGATCAAAGAGGAAGAAACTTTTTCTCCAGAAAACCATGGATGGAGAAGAGGGCTATCGGGATCTGCTCAGTGATCTTTAAGCAACCTGATGTGCAGATAAAACCCTCAAGATGCTTGACAGTTTCAACTATTTAACCTTCTATGCTGTAATTATTGTGATTATAAAATGTACACACAAACACCTTCAATGACACAATACACAAGAGCTCAAAGCGTTACTATAAAAAGATACATTGTAATCAGCAAGTACTTAAATTTTAGAATGCTCCCCAAAATCTAGCTAGTCCTCAGCAAACTCCTTCCCAGTCACAACATCCTCCCTTCTCCCAGAGATCACTTCTCTTGTGACTTTTAAAAGGAAATTTTGTTTAACCTACATTAATACCTATATTTGCATTCCTAAACATGATGGGTGAGTTTTGCCTGTTTTTGAACTCTCTATACACTTTATTCTTTGGTGTCTGGTTTTGTGACCTTTGGTACATTCATTTAGCTTTTGTGGGTAGCTCTAATTCATTAACCTTCTCATTGTATATTTCACTATTTTATTTGCCCATTCTATTATTGATGAACATTTGGTTTAGGTCTATTAAAAATGATGAACTTTCCTATGTCTATCTATCTATACATATTTGAATGTGCATATCTTCAATGCTAGAAAAAAAATTTTTAAACTGGTCTCCAAAGTGACTGTGACCAATTTACACTCTTGGCAGCAGGGTATAGCATTTTTTCTTCTGTGGACTTTTAGACAGTCTGGTGCATATTTAATTGTGTCACCTTGTGTTTTTAACTTTGTTTCTGTTGTAAGTGATGATGTTGAGCTTTTTTACTCATTTGAATACATCTTTTACAAAGTGCCTTCCTAGATCATGTGTCCATTTCTCAATTTATCTTTTTCCTCTTGTTTCACAGATGTCCTTTATATGTGATGAACACAGCCTATTTGATAATTTATGAATTTTGTAGATAGAAAAAAATTTCCTTATTGAAACATATTAAACAACCATGCCAAACTCATTTATTTACATATTGTACTTATTATCAAAATATATTCTTGATTCTCCTGAGTTTTATATGTAAAAACATATCATCTGTAATAATTGCTGTTTTATTCACTTTTATCCAATTCTTAAGCCTTTGATTTAATTTTCTTGTTCATTTCATTTAGTAGTATCCATACAAAGCATGTTGTTGCTGTTTCTAGTCTCAAAATGAGGTCTTGGAAAAGATTATCATGAAATGTGCTTTTTTGATGTGAGTTCTGACATATACTCTCTATTAGAGAAAATAAATTTATTTATATTCACTGCTGCTACTGCTAAGTCGCTTCAGTCGTGTCTGACTCTGTGTGACCCCATAGACGGCAGTCCACCAGGCTCCATCATCCCTGGGATTCTCCAGGCAAGAACACTGGAGTGGGTTGCCATTTCCTTCTCCAGTGCATGAAAGTGAAAGTGAAGTTGCTCAGTCGTGTCTGACTCTTAGCGACCCCACAGTCTGCAGCCCACCAGGCTCCTCCGTCCATGGGATTTTCCAGGGAAGAGTACTGGAGTTGGGTGCCATTGCCTTCTCCGATCTCTATTCACATCATGCTGATATTTTGAAAATTATTGTAAAAGATATTGATCTTTATCAGATTAATTCTCCATCTATCACAATGTTCATATCACTTTAAAATTAATTCTGCTAAGATAGTAAATAACAATAATTTTATATTTCAAATGTCAAACTAACCTCTTATTCTTGGGATAAGATTACAACTCCAAGTTGTTTATTGTATAATTTTTATTTAATAGTTTTTAATCTATATTAATGTTTGATGTAATTAGGCTATAATCAGTTAACTATTACCTTAATGTTATATCAGATTATATCAAGGCTATGCTGACTTCATAAAATAAATTAAGATTATTACCTCTTTATTTATTCTCTGGAGTATTCTGTGTGAGATTTTTAATTTTCCTTATAGCTTTGTGGAATCTTCTGTCAAGAAAAAAATACCTGGAGTTTTTCTTGAGGAAAGTATTTCCATTATTATTTTTTTCCTAAAAAAAGAAATATTCACCTTTTAAATTTATTGTTATGTTCATTTTGTTAAATAGTATTTAACAAATATTAAGTATTTGTTAAATATTTTTCTAGGGATTTGTCTTTCATCTAAAATTTCAAATTTATTGGCACATGTTTCCTCAAAATATCTTCTTTTCTTCAAATACCATAGTGTCAGTAGTGATGGCCCTGACATAAGTTATTTGCTCCTTTCCATGCATTTCTTTATCTAACTCATCACAACTACAGTAATTTCATTATTTTTCCCAGTAAACAGCTTTTCATTTGGTTGATCCTCAGTATTATATATTTATTTTCAATTTTTATTTACTTCTACACTTATGTTTATTTCTTCATTTTTTGTACCTCTTTTGAATTTATTTTGTTGTTCTCTTTCTAACCCGAGATGATATTTAAGATTATTACTTTTCTCCCATCATTTTCAAACATGTGTAGTTAAAGCTATAAGTCTTCCTTTAAGCATGGCTTTAGCAGTCTTCCAAAGTTTTAAGATATTTTACTTTCTACAATCACTTGGTTCCAGATACTTTTTAAATTCTCATTTTGATTATCAGCAATCTTGTATTCTCTTCATCCAAAGTGTTGATTGAGAAAATGCAAAGCTAAGCTGAAGTTTCTGTGAGCTGCAATCTCTCCCTAGACTAGAACTTTTCAGTGGCTCAGCCTAAATGAGGAGTTTCACCTGGGCCCCCTTTGCTGAGTTGTAGACTCTAGTCCCTGATTCTCTGGCTTTCACAGATGGCTAGAAGGGCTGATGATTCTTTCATCCACTCAAATACCAGATGTTGCTCTTGTTGTTTTGGTCGCTAAGTTGTGTCCAACTCTTTTGTGACCTCATGGAGTATAGCCTCCAGGTTCCTCTGTCCATGGGATTTCCCAGGCAATAATGCTGGAGTGGGGTGTCATCTCCTTCTCCAGGGGATCTTTCTGACCCAGGGGTCAAACCCGAGTCTCTTGCATTGGCAGGTGGATTCTTTACTGCTGAGCCATTAGGGAAGCAAACAGGGTACTGAATGGCAGTGCCTCGCAGGGGAAAAGTGACTCCAGATCTTAGACTCACTCTAATTGGACCTCTATCTCCCTTCTGTATCCTGGCCTAGTTATTTTCAGAGTCCCGTTAGTAATCTTATACTTTCAAAAAGAATATATAGCTGGCTTTTCTCTGGATGAAGAAGAAATTGAAATTGCTTAGTTCATCATTACTAGAAACAGAAGCCCAGCCGGAGATATTTTTCTTCTCTAATATAAATAAATGACAACAAGAGTGTCCTTGTTTTGGATAAATCAAGTTAACTAGGCAACATAAGTTACAGGCTTAACTTATTCGCTGTCTTAGCTTTTGTCCTGATGCAACTGGATCTTAACTCAATTATATCGTTTTAGCATGTTGCTCTGAGCAACTCTTCCTGGGCTAAGCATATGCTGTTTTTAGTTCTACTGGTAATTCCTTTCCACTGGTCTTGTTTAAAATATGCTCATTTTGGATTTAGAACCTGGGATAGGCATGCATTATTTTCTAAAATGCCTAGGGACATCCGCAGGAGATGAAATTATGAACTGGTCACTCAG
The DNA here is from genome assembly GCA_006410675.1 of Oreotragus oreotragus. Lineage (NCBI taxonomy): Eukaryota > Metazoa > Chordata > Mammalia > Artiodactyla > Bovidae > Oreotragus > Oreotragus oreotragus. The sequence goes on along the minus strand of SJYX01013794.1, from coordinate 537,836 downwards.
ATTTGCATAGACTTTCCAAGGCTTACTCATAGAATTATCGAGCGCCAAGAATTCAAGCTTGAGAAAGGAGCTGTATCCTGCCTCACTAGCCTGGGAAGCATGCTTATTTCCTGTGAAATGTCTTTATCAAAGCAAAAGAAAAGTGAGAGCCTGGGAGTCCTCACTTGAGAGAATATTTGACTCTAAAGTCGTATGAAGCTATTATCAAGTTAATTCAGGGTATTCAGTACAGACTCACAAGAATATGGAACTGTGCCCCTACGTACAGGTCATGGTGAAGTGGGTTACCCAGACTTCTGTGAAGCTGCCAATCAAAACGAGGGAAAAGAAGTCATTTTAAGAATGTAGAAAGCAAAAATTCTTCTGTTGAGATTTCTGTTTAAAGTGAATATTTGTTGTTTTGTCTGTTTTGAGTCTCTTTCTTTGGGAAGTCTCCTCTTCCCTACCTTGGAGAATTAGCTTCTTTGTCCCTTTTCAAATACGTGATCTGAATGGCAGTGAGGTCAGCATACTCCCATGGTCAATCTAGTGGATCTAGGTGTGGCAATACTTCACAACATGAGGACCATCTTCCTCTTTCCACAGCCATTGCCCGGAGGTGTGGGTCACACGTTCTGCCAAAATGTCTGGCAGAATGAGACCCTCAGATGTAAGGATGCTCATTCAGAGAAAAGCAAAGGTGAACAATAGCAGGAGGTCTGATAATGCTTAAGCGCCACACCCTGCTGAGCAGGAGGCCCAGGGGTGCTCCTTGCCCTTCTGCCAGCGGGAAAAACGTCCCACTAAGTTCCTCTTTCCGGTCTAAATTATTTTCAGTTGGATTCCTTTCATTTGTAACTAACTTTGTAGGGTTGATAGATAAAAGAGAGGATAAAATAGAGATAAAGTAAAGGATGCCTGATTAAACCTGAATTTCAGATAAACAGCAAACCATTTTTAGTTTTGCTGTAGGATTTGAATTCGAATAAACATTCAGTTAGATATGAATTGAGATAAACAGAATAATGTTTGAGTATAAGTGTAGCCTACTTATTACATGAGACCTACTCATACTAAAAATTATTTTTTATGTATCTAAAATTCAAATTTAAGTTGACATCCTGTATTCTTATTTACTGAAATCTGACAATCTTGAATTAAGAGAATCTTGACCAATGGACTCATAGCATGTCATTTGAGGTGAAATAAGTTAGACAAAGACAAGTATTAAATGATATCACATATGTGAAATCTAAAAAATAATACAAATGAATCTATGGGTAAAACAGAAATAGGCATAGAAAACAAGTTTATGGTTACCAAAGAGGAAGGCGAGAGTGAAAGGGGTAAATTAAGAGTTTGGGACTAAGAGTTACAAACTACTGCACATAAAATAGATAAGCAATAAGGGTTTTCTACATAACAAAGGGAACTAAGCTCAATATCTTGTAGTAACCTATAATGAAAAATAATCTGAAAAAATATATATGCATAGTTGAATCACTTTGGTATACACCTGAAACTAACATAAGATTATAAATTAACTATATTTTAATTAAAAATCAATCAACCAATCATCTTGATCAGGATAGCATTCAACTTCATGGATCAAAAAACACATTTTTTCTTTCATCGAAAGTATGTTAAAATAAAAATGTGCTAACTTTTATTAACTAGTTTATTCTTGTAATGACTGGTTTATTTTTACTTTAACTCAATTTAACAATTTTCCTTTCATTGAATTTATTCTGCTTGCAAGACTGTTTGCAAGACTGTTTGCAGGCATGTGTGCAATCCTTGCTTCTAAGGACCTAAAAATCTGCTTAAGAGAGAAAAACTAAATTTGTCACTATAATTTGTGAAAAGTATAAAACAGGAGAGTACAACCTCCCAGTTATTTAGCATTGGATAATCTATAGTCTATTTTCAAATAACTGTTCTCATTGAAATCTTACAGCTTTGTAACATCAAATTATTATATTTGTTCCCATTTTTGTACAGAGTAAATTGAAGTTCAAAAACATTACAAGAATTTCCTCGATCTCTTAAATGACGTGGAACATGACCAAGTTTTAATTCCAGTTATTTTTACTCAGAAGTTTTCCACTGTGTTCCTCTGCCATTAATGATTCAGTAAACCTTTGAAATACATGGCAAACAGAATAGACCAAGAGTGATATAAGGAAATGCTAGGTGGAGTCTGCAGATGACTTTATGAAGGAAGTGGGATGTGAGAAGGGTTTTATAAATAGATAGGATTTAAGTAGAAGAAATAGAAAGATATTTAGAAAAGAGGAATACAAGAGATGAGGAGAGAGAGAGAGAATACATTCACAAGGGGACACTGGAGTGAGCAGCGCTTCTGGGACAGAAGCCTCGGCAAGTTGAACTCTGTTCAGCAAGTTGAATTCTGCCTGCTTTGTGCCTGAACTCAACATGGGTGAAAGAGAAAGCATAATCATGAACTTAAGTCACTGACAGGAAATCCCAGCACAAACCACTGGTCCACTGACTTGACTTCTCGTGGGTTTTTTTTCTTCTTCAAACTTACAAGTCACCCTTCTTCACGTACAATTCAGATGATAGTCTTTATTTCTAGTTCACTAGGCCAACAGAAACCATTAGAAAAGAATTTGCTGAAGACTCCCAAGTTAGACTTCAGACTATTGTCTCAACTCCCTATTTGTCTCTTTAGCTGCCTATTCAGCACACTCATTTGAATATCCAGTGAGTTCTCCAAACTTCTCATAACCAAAGCCAAGACTTTGCTTATTTTCTTCCCCTCTTCCTGCTGTCAGCAAGTGGTAATGCCATCAATCTGTATGTTTAAGGAAACATATTCAAATGCTCTCCTTCCAATCTGCTAAGAATTTACTTTGTCGCAATACATAAAATATACCTAGAAGTTCATTGCTTTTCACCTGCTACTACCACTTGGTATAAAACACCTTTATCATCACCTGGTTACTGCCATTGTCTTGTAAGGGGATCATCATCTTCTACACTTGTTTCCCGTCAGTCTACTCTGGACACAGCACCAAGGGACCCATGTCATATTTCTGCTCAAAACCTACCGATGGTGGCTTCCCATCTCCCTTCAGCACAACCCAAGTCTTTACTGTGGCCTTAAGGCTCTAAAGATCCTGTTCTTCTGATATCTTTCCAACAACATCTTCTACTCTCATCCCTTTCTTTCTTTGCACTTCCAGCTGTCCTGGCCTTCTGCCTGTGTTCTCCATATACACTTACTTTTCCCAGATGCCTCCATCAAACACTTTAAGATAACAGTGATGGCAGGGACAGAGAGCAGCTGGGCTGTGCCCAGCTTAGAGATAAAGGGAGCACATAGTTGTCATTCTCAAAGAAAAGGAGACCTTTCCGACTACACAGGGGCAGAAAGTGCACTCACGGTTCAGTAAGGGAAGGGGCATCACTCATATAGGTGATGTCAACCTACCCGTAGGCCTCTTCTCTAGAATCCGTCTTGGCTAAGAGATGCTCATGCACACAGGGGCAGTCCTTGAGATAAGCCAAATATGAACTTAGAACCAGGCAAAGCGAGATGATCAACAGGAGGAAACTGGGGAGAAAAATCCCATATAAGCGATTCATACCACTGCAAGTCTGTGATTCCTCTCTGAGCCCGCCCACATGTGTCTACTCACACGTACTGTTCTCCTACTAACAAGCACTTTACTTGTTTCACCACATTACATCTCTTTGTGGGAATTAATTTCTACCAAGCTTGTCACTGGCCCCCGTGGTCTAGTGGCTAGGATTCAGTACTCTCACTGCTGTGGACTGACTTCAACCTCTGGCCAGGGAACCAAAATCTGCATCAAGCTGCTGCAGGTCAAGGCTATCTGAGATCAAAACCAGGCAGTGAAATATGGAGACACTGAGCCATTAAAGTTCTTGGCAAGCTAAAAATTATATGGGGGTTAATGTGGCAGAAATAGCTAGAAAATATTATGCATTAGAATAACAATTAGTTATCTGAGGGAGTGGTGTTGGTGGCAGAGTCTTCTAGGACCTACGTAGGGTCAGGAAAGGTGGGTTTCTTAAAATATTTCCCCAGTTACAGGGTGCGATCACTAGAAGTAAGACAAAGAGACCAGATAGGTAGTTGTCACAGTATTCCGGGTTTGAAAAGAAGTATGAATTAGGAATGTGACTGGCAATGTGGGATACTTGAGAGATAGCTGAAGAAAGATACATAGAATTAAAGGGCAGAGTGGAAATAGATGGATATTNAACTAAATTTGTCACTATAATTTGTGAAAAGTATAAAACAGGAGAGTACAACCTCCCAGTTATTTAGCATTGGATAATCTATAGTCTATTTTCAAATAACTGTTCTCATTGAAATCTTACAGCTTTGTAACATCAAATTATTATATTTGTTCCCATTTTTGTACAGAGTAAATTGAAGTTCAAAAACATTACAAGAATTTCCTCGATCTCTTAAATGACGTGGAACATGACCAAGTTTTAATTCCAGTTATTTTTACTCAGAAGTTTTCCACTGTGTTCCTCTGCCATTAATGATTCAGTAAACCTTTGAAATACATGGCAAACAGAATAGACCAAGAGTGATATAAGGAAATGCTAGGTGGAGTCTGCAGATGACTTTATGAAGGAAGTGGGATGTGAGAAGGGTTTTATAAATAGATAGGATTTAAGTAGAAGAAATAGAAAGATATTTAGAAAAGAGGAATACAAGAGATGAGGAGAGAGAGAGAGAATACATTCACAAGGGGACACTGGAGTGAGCAGCGCTTCTGGGACAGAAGCCTCGGCAAGTTGAACTCTGTTCAGCAAGTTGAATTCTGCCTGCTTTGTGCCTGAACTCAACATGGGTGAAAGAGAAAGCATAATCATGAACTTAAGTCACTGACAGGAAATCCCAGCACAAACCACTGGTCCACTGACTTGACTTCTCGTGGGTTTTTTTTCTTCTTCAAACTTACAAGTCACCCTTCTTCACGTACAATTCAGATGATAGTCTTTATTTCTAGTTCACTAGGCCAACAGAAACCATTAGAAAAGAATTTGCTGAAGACTCCCAAGTTAGACTTCAGACTATTGTCTCAACTCCCTATTTGTCTCTTTAGCTGCCTATTCAGCACACTCATTTGAATATCCAGTGAGTTCTCCAAACTTCTCATAACCAAAGCCAAGACTTTGCTTATTTTCTTCCCCTCTTCCTGCTGTCAGCAAGTGGTAATGCCATCAATCTGTATGTTTAAGGAAACATATTCAAATGCTCTCCTTCCAATCTGCTAAGAATTTACTTTGTCGCAATACATAAAATATACCTAGAAGTTCATTGCTTTTCACCTGCTACTACCACTTGGTATAAAACACCTTTATCATCACCTGGTTACTGCCATTGTCTTGTAAGGGGATCATCATCTTCTACACTTGTTTCCCGTCAGTCTACTCTGGACACAGCACCAAGGGACCCATGTCATATTTCTGCTCAAAACCTACCGATGGTGGCTTCCCATCTCCCTTCAGCACAACCCAAGTCTTTACTGTGGCCTTAAGGCTCTAAAGATCCTGTTCTTCTGATATCTTTCCAACAACATCTTCTACTCTCATCCCTTTCTTTCTTTGCACTTCCAGCTGTCCTGGCCTTCTGCCTGTGTTCTCCATATACACTTACTTTTCCCAGATGCCTCCATCAAACACTTTAAGATAACAGTGATGGCAGGGACAGAGAGCAGCTGGGCTGTGCCCAGCTTAGAGATAAAGGGAGCACATAGTTGTCATTCTCAAAGAAAAGGAGACCTTTCCGACTACACAGGGGCAGAAAGTGCACTCACGGTTCAGTAAGGGAAGGGGCATCACTCATATAGGTGATGTCAACCTACCCGTAGGCCTCTTCTCTAGAATCCGTCTTGGCTAAGAGATGCTCGTGCACACAGGGGCAGTCCTTGAGATAAGCCAAATATGAACTTAGAACCAGGCAAAGCGAGATGATCAACAGGAGGAAACTGGGGAGAAAAATCCCATATAAGCGATTCATACCACTGCAAGTCTGTGATTCCTCTCTGAGCCCGCCCACATGTGTCTACTCACACGTACTGTTCTCCTACTAACAAGCACTTTACTTGTTTCACCACATTACATCTCTTTGTGGGAATTAATTTCTACCAAGCTTGTCACTGGCCCCCGTGGTCTAGTGGCTAGGATTCAGTACTCTCACTGCTGTGGACTGACTTCAACCTCTGGCCAGGGAACCAAAATCTGCATCAAGCTGCTGCAGGTCAAGGCTATCTGAGATCAAAACCAGGCAGTGAAATATGGGGACACTGAGCCATTAAAGTTCTTGGCAAGCTAAAAATTATATGGGGGTTAATGTGGCAGAAATAGCTAGAAAATATTATGCATTAGAATAACAATTAGTTATCTGAGGGAGTGGTGTTGGTGGCAGAGTCTTCTAGGACCTACGTAGGGTCAGGAAAGGTGGGTTTCTTAAAATATTTCCCCAGTTACAGGGTGCGATCACTAGAAGTAAGACAAAGAGACCAGATAGGTAGTTGTCACAGTATTCCGGGTTTGAAAAGAAGTATGAATTAGGAATGTGACTGGCAATGTGGGATACTTGAGAGATAGCTGAAGAAAGATACATAGAATTAAAGGGCAGAGTGGAAATAGATGGATATTATTGGTAACTGGTAACTTGGTGGTTTCTGAATTAGGACTGGAAAAATAATTGAATCCCTGATCTAAAGGAGCTGTCTGGCCACATTATTTATTTATTTATTGCTATTTTTCACTTATTTTTTACTTTTAGTGGACAAGAGAGACCAGAAGTAGATACAAGATGGAGGCTGAGTTCATAGACACTCGGCAATTCCCCACTTTTTCAAATTAGCGAAAATTCTTTAGGAGATTAGACAAATACTTGAACACTCTCTGGGTTGCCCCAGATCTGCTTGGATGGTTTCAATTTCTATTCCTTCTCTCCAGGGCATAATGGGACCATATATTTCCTGTAATTTTTATTTTTATTTTTTACTAAAAAGGACTTTCTAGTTGGTGTCATTATTCCATTATGCTCTCAGTAATGATGTGCTTGGTGGAGCTATTGCAAAGTAAAGTCGAGGTCACCAGGGAAGCCTTTGGCTTCACTGGGAATTCTCACTAAACCCCCAGTAGCTGTGTATCAGAACAGGTCACTGTTACGGTTTGTCAGCCATGCTCAGTGCTAGAAGCTTGCATACCATCTGTTCTCAGATGCCTGGTTTTGCCCAAAGCTATTTGTTCCTCTTTTTTGTTTTTTTCCTCCTCACCAATTTCCACAAGTACCAAGCAGGCAAAGCTTAACAAATTTTCTTAATATTGGAGTGATTGAGTGTTAAATGAATTAAACTCAAGGAGGCCACCTTATTGAAGGGTTGTGCTAACATTTATGCATAAGGAAAAATAGCAAATCCTCTGCAAACAGATGGTCCCCGGACAGACTCTTCTTAAAAGGTTAGAAGGAGGGGAGAAGACATTCCCTCTTTTCTGTGTAACTCCTTTTGCCTGCCACTAAAACTGAGGCCAGGAGGGGAATTAGCATTTACACAGCATTATAATCATCTCCCATTACTGAGCTTTATTATGTGCTGGTCTCTATACCAGGCATGTTACATGTAAGAACAGCTTAACTGTACTCAGCTGAATCAGTCAAACCATTCAAGATCATACTCACCTTTAAACATGAGAGATCGTAGCTGCCCTCATCCTATACTGGTGAATCCATTCCCAGGGAAAGCCAGGGGAACTGTCTAGTTAAGAAGTACCCAGTGATTCTCAGATCAACTGGCTGGTTAGTTCAGTTGGTTAGAGTGTGGTGCTAATAACGCCAAGGTTGCAAGTTCAATGTCCATACTGGTCAAAGGCTTACAATTTGGGCTTTCCTGGTGGCTCAGATGGTAAAGAATCTGCCTGCACTGCAGGAGACTGGAGTTTGATACCTGGGTCAGGAAGATCCCCTGGAGAAGAAAAGGACTGCCTGTATGATACTGGAAATGACTCCACTATTCTTGCCTGGAGAGTTGCATGGACAGAAAGTCAGACTGTGGAAAACACTGAAGAGGGAAATAACTGAGTTAAGAAGCCAGAGAAGCTGGTGTGAGGTCCAGCTCACCAACTGAGGTCTCTTTGATTCAACCAATCTCCACAAATCTCAGTTTCCTTTGTTTTGAAATTAGAAACTTAGCATAAATCTCTTTTAATGAAAAGGCATCTCTCAACTGCAAAGCTGAAGTCTGTGAAGCACAATCAATATAAAAGAAATAACTTTGGGTTACATATATTACATATGATAAATTAATATTAAAATTGAAAGAGCATAAATACTGTGATAAAT
>SJYX01013794.1:493078-524922 GCA_006410675.1 Oreotragus oreotragus | reverse complement strand
CACAGTTCAAAAGCACCAATTCCTTGTTGCTCAGCTTTCTTCACAGTCTAACTTTCACATCCATACATGACCACAGGAAAAACCATAGCCTTGACTAGATGAACCTTAGTCGGCAAAGTAATGTCTCTGCTTTTGAATGTACTATCTAGGTTGTTCATAACTTTTCTTCCAAGGAATAAGCGTCTTCTAATTTCATGGCTTCAGTCACCATCTGCAGTGATTTTGGAGCCCAAAAAAATAAAGTCTGACACTGTTTCCACTGTTTCCCCATCTATTTCCCATGAAGTGATGGGACCAGATGCCATCATCTTAGTTTTCTGAATGTTGAGCTTTAAGCCAACTTTTTCACTCTCTTCTTTCACTTTCATCAAGAGGCTTTTTAGCTCCTCTTCACTTTTTGCCATAAAGATGGTGTCATCTGCATATCTGAGGTTATTGATATTTCTCCCAGCAATCTTGATTCCAGCTTGTGTTTCTTCCATTCCAGCGTTTCTCATGATGTACTCTGCATATAAGTAAAATAAGCAGGGTGACAATATACAGCCTTGATGTACTCCTTTTTGGTTTAAGAAAAAACACCCTTGGAAAAAATAAGTTTTTTGGTTATCAGAAAGAAAGGATCGTAAAATGTCAGCAGGTCTCGTGGCCAGAAATTGATGTAAAACCCCTAAGACCTTTTTTCATGTAAAGCACCTGATTTTGATAAAGGTCAGGACTGCTGACCCCCGCGTGACTTAAAAAATTTCCATTTGTCTCTAAGTGTAACAAAAGGTATATAAGCAAACCTGAAAAATAAAGAAATTAAATCAGTTTCTGGAAAGACTGATTCTCCCATGTCGTTTCTTTCTTGCTCCCCGTTTTTCTGGCTGTATTCCCATCTGGAATGTGGGTGCTCACCAAGCCTGCTAATTTTGCCTGGGCTTCTAAGATCGGATGGGGGAAGCCTCAGTGCCACCTTTCCCTTGGGAGAATGGAAAGATGCCTGTGGCCTACGTAGGTGGTAATTGGTATTCCACGTAAACCAAGTTATTCAGCCTCTTTTTCTCCACTAATTTTCCTACTGCACCATCCGTTTCTAATCTCTTTATGTATCTGTCACTAAATAAGTTTTTTCCTAGGACGCCGACTCTGTCCACCTTCAAATTACCCTGGATCCACCAGGCCTGGACCCCGTCACCTTATCATATTAGGTCAAGAGTAAAGATATTTTGAAGTTCTCTGCACACATACCATTTGACAATAGCAACCTTTCCAACTCAGCCTTTTAGGCTACAGGTAATGCCCAACCCCACAGTCTTTTTTTGAAGCATTGCCCAGGAATTACTGCTACTTGCATATTCTCAGATATTGCTTTCCATGATATATATTTTCTCTACCACTCCAATATTATCTTTAAAATCTCCCAATCTTTTTTGACCTGGGAGAAAGTCTAAAGACCATCTTCTTCAGCCCTCTCATTTTAAAACTGAAGGGACATAAAATGGCTTTTCCAGAGTCAAAAGCTATCTACAAAAAGCAGGAAGAAAAGTGAGCATATACTTCTTAGATGACTATAATACCATCTTAGTATATATGCTTTTTATCATTATCCAATTTCTTTGCTTACCTCCCAATAGGTTTATAAATCCTATGATGGCCTGGAAACTGTTCTATCCATTTACTTCTTCTTCCATAGTGTAATGAAGGGTACACATTATAAAAGCAACAACTATATTGAATATGTCAGAAAGTGATAAAAATTCAAATTTTTGTTGTTGAGGTGAAATTCACATAACACAAATTAAGTAATTCTAAAGTTAACAATTTACTGGAATTTAATATATTCATGATGTTATGCCACCACCACCTCTCTCTAGTTTCAAAATATTTTTAACACTCCAAAAGAATATCTGCTAGCAGTTTCTTCTCATTCTTCCCCATCCAGACCCTGGCACCTACCAATATGCCTTCTGTCTCTACAGATTCACCTGTTCCAAATATTACATATAAATTGAATCATATACTATGTAAACTTTAGTGTCTGGCTTCTTTCACATAGCAAAATTGGAGTTTCATCCACATTATAGCATGCATCAGTACCTCATTTGTTTTTGCTGCTAAATAATATTTCATTGCATAGGTATGCCCCAATTGATTGGTCCATTCATTGGTGGGCATTTAAGTTGTTTTCACCTTTAGTTCTTATGTATAGTGCCACTATAAACATGCGTGCATATGAATTTTCTTGAATATCTATCTTCAATTCTTTTGAGTGCATACAAAGGAATAGAATTGCTGATTCATGTGATAATTCTATATTTCACTTTTTGAGAAACTGCCAAATTATTCTCCATAGTAGCCAAACCATTTTGGAGGAATACAATCTTGGATAGAAAATTACAGAATATACTGTGATTTTAGTGTACAAAAAATACTGACAATTTGGTAAAAACTGCTGTGCATTTTGCCTTTTATATGCATTCTCTAGGCTTCCCAGGTGGCTCAGTGGTAAAGAATCTGCCTGCCAGTGCAGGAGATATAGGAGATGCGGGTTCGATTCCTGGGTCAGGAAGAATCCCTCGAGAAGGGAATGGCAACCCACTTCAGTGTTCTTGCCTGGGAAATCCCATGAACAGAGGAGCTTGGCGGGCTACAGTTCATGGAGTCGCAAAGAGTAGGCCAAGACTTAGTGATTGAGCGCACACAAATGCATTCTCCGTTTATCAATGGAGCTGTGACACAGCTGGGTTTTAGGAGATACACAAGATGAATTTTCCCAGGATGTGTTCAATTCGGGGACAAGTTCAGAGCAGTGCGTTCACTTCTGCACTGCTCCTTTGAATAACCTATATTGCCATATCAGCCTCCCTGATTAGGGAGTATTATATTATTTAGACTCTAAATTTGATCTTTGTGATATGATCAATCTATCTTACTGTTCTCAGTCATCCTTTGGAGTTTAAATACCTACTTTAAACAGTATGCCTAGTATCATGCAAGCTCCTCAGAGTGATTCCAAAAGTATAAGATGTAGATGTTATCATCAAGGAAGTTAAAGATTATATGGAGAAATGAAACCGATAGGCTTGAAAAATCTACTAGGCATATAGAGAGTAAATGCTGAAAAATTATAGAAAGGAAAACAATCTGGCTGAATGATTAGAAAAAATTCATTAAAAAAAGGTGAATTTGTATTTGGTTCTGGAGAAGGAATCATCGTTAAAAGACAGAGAGGAGAGTGGCTGGCATTTTTAGTGTGTTGTATGAGGAGTATGCAAAGGTGAAAAGCAGGTTTATGTGAGAGGTTAAACAAAACCTAGAATTTATGCATTGGAATAGTGGGAGGTATGAGTTTGTAATAGTCTGGAACCACTGGTCAGAGATGCTGGAATGTCAACCTGTTTTTCATTCTAAGGATATGTGGTTTTTGAAAGGGCAAAGATGCTGGAAAGTAATTTTAGATCAATTACTTCTCCAGGAATGATTGAAGAGGGAAAAGAGTTCTGAGGTTTTCGTTATTCTCCAGTCATAAGATGATAAGAAAGAATCTGAATTAAATTAAAGACAGAAGAAACTAAAGGTATGTGAGAGTCTCAATTATAAAATCAAGGGGACTTGGTGACTGATACAGCTTGTATTTTATAGGAAGAAAGGGACGTTATTGATGGTGTCTGTGAGGTTTTAAGGCTGGAAGACTGAATCTCAGTGTCTTTCTGTATAGAGCTGGTTCATCTGGAAGAAGTGGGGAGAGGAAAATGCTGAGTATGTGAAGTCAGGAGACACTTCAGAAAAATATTGTGCTAGACTCTCACTGTACAAAAGAGATTATCTTGATAAACTTCTCACTTTTCTACAAAAAATTTAGAAAGTTGTTTCAATAACGTGATATATGAAGACATTTGAAGACAAGTGAGAACTTTGAGAATTTGCATTGAGTCTACTGATTTGGGGACATCTCCTTTATCTAACCCAGGTAAGACTTTTTGAGATTTTTATTTTGATAAGATGTATCCCTCAGATAAATAAAATCAATAGGTCTTACACTATATGCCCCCCTACCTTCAAAAGCAATGCTGGACAAAGTGATATTATCCCTACTGCCTCTGGCATGCTCAGCCTCAGTGTGCAACTTTTCCATTGTGTAACATCTGAAGGGGCAGAGCTGGTGAGCCACAACCTCCATTCCTGACTGGCGGCTCAAGATAATGAGTCAAAAAACTGGAAATAGAACTGCCTTATGACCTAGCAATCCCACTGCTGGGCATACACACCGAGGAAACCAGAACTGCAAGAGACACGTGTACCCCAATGTTCATTGCAGCACTGTTTATAATAGCCAGGACATAGAAGCAACCTATATGTCCATTAGCAGACGAATGGATAAGAAAGCTGTGGTACATATACACCACGGAGTATTACTCAGCCATTAAAAAGAATACATTTGAATCATTTCTAATGAGGTGGATGAAACTGGAGCCTATTATACAGAGTGAAGTAAGCCAGAAGGAAAAACACCAATACAGAATACTAACGCATATGTATGGAATTTAGAAAGATGGTAATGATAACCCTGTATGTGAGACAGCAAAAGAGACACAGATTTACAGAACAGTCTTTTGGACTCTGTGGGAGAGGGAGAGGGTGGGATGATTTGGGAGAATGGCATTGAAACATGTATACTATNCAGCTGTCTCTTATACACATCTAGATGTGTATAAGAGACAGATAGACTACAGCCTACCAGGCTCTTCTGTCCATTGGGTTTTCCAGGCAAGAGTACTGGAATGGGTTGCCATTGTCTTCTCCCCAATACAGTATACTAACGCATATATATGGAATTTAGAAAGAGGGTAACGATAACCCTGTATGCGAGACAGCAAGAGACACAGATGTATATATAGAACAGTCTTTCGGACTCTGTGGGAGAGGGAGAGCGTGGGATGATTTGGGAGAATGGCATTGAAACATGTATACTATCATATAAGAAACGAATCGCCAGTCCAGGTTTGATGTAGGATACAGGATGTTTGGGGCTGGTGCACTGGGATGACCCAGAGGGATGGTACGGGGAGGGAAGTAGGAGCAGGGTTCAGGATGGAGAACAGGTGTACACCTGTGGCAGATTCATGCTGATGTATGGCAAAACCAATGCAATATTATAAAGTAATTAGCCTCCAATTAAAATTTAAAAAAAAGGGTAATGATTCAAGCTCATCTGGAGCCAACTGGGTACCAATTCTAACCTGGATGGGAGCTCATCTGACTCTTTTTATTACTTTCTCATGGGTACTATTTGAGATTCCATGGGGGGAAGTCAGTAAGCATTTTATTCTGCCTTATTTATTATAGAGAAGGCCAGGCTTTATTCTTCCTAATCTGTCTAAGGAGATGAACGATAAAAAGAACTAATGATCATGATCTCTAAACAAAGAGATTTATTTGAATTAATTAAAAAAACAATTGGTATTAATGTATTTACTTGAATTAAATAAATAGAAAAATTTAGATATTACTCTGCTATAGTATCTTTCAGACAACATTGCAAATATTGTTGAAAAGATCATAACCGATTTATTAGCTCCAGCTGTTTACCAAAAGAGGTAAAATTTTACATGGTAGTGTCAAGTGTTCTTGATCTTAAACAAGGAATTTTGCAAGAACCTTCCATAATATAATTGAAAAAGAGAAGAGAGGACTTCCCTGGTGGTAGTCCAGTGGTTAAGACTTCACCTTTCAACGCAGGAGATGCAAGTTCAGTCTCTGATCAGGGAACTAAGATCTCACATGCTTTGTGGTCAAAACACAAACAAACAAACAAACAATAAAACAGAGGCAATATTGTAACAAGTTCAGTAAAGACTTTTAAAAAAGAGGATAACAGTAATATTATTAACATTTATAGACAGTTTCCTTATATAAAGATCTATGATGGAAGTTATTTTATTTAATCCTCACAATAATATATATAGTTTTAACATATATATGAAAATTATCCCCATTTTACAGAAATGATTTCATATATATGATAATAGTTTTCATCTTGCCTAGAGAATCCCAGGGACGGAGGAGCCTTGTGGGCTGCCGTCTATGGGGTCACACAGAGTCGGACACGACTGAAGCGACTTAGCAGCAGCAGCAGCAGCAGTTTTCATATATATACACGAAAATTATCCCCATTTTACAGAAGGAAAATTCTATCTTAGTGAAGCACAAGTTTCTATGTCAAAGAACACAAAAATAAAATGTTTTGGACTGTAGCACATCCACTTAGCCACACAACTAATGGGAGTTATTGAAATGAGATAAATTGGAGGGGAAAACACTGACAAATACAGAATTAACTGGAAGGGGAGGATTTTAAGAAGATGGTTGTATTAAATATGTTCCACACTAAGGAGATACAGGGAAAATGTAGATTAACAAAAGACACGCATCTGGGGGAAAGGAAGTCACAAGGTGGAACTTTGAAAGAGCACATGTTTTGATTAGTCGTGACAGTGGAAATCAGAGACAAGAAATCAAGATATGATTGGATGTGAAGATGTGGTGGATTTGAAAAGAAGTCCTGGGAGCCTAAAGTGAAAAAAAGAAAATACGGTAGCTACTACTGAAGAACCAAGGGACTTTCTCAGTGCAGGGATTTGTGCATAATTGCAAACAGACACGAGGCTCCTCAGCAGAAAGGGGAAACCAAAGAGAATGGGGAGATACGGGAGATTTGAAGGAAGGAGTAAACACAGGAGCAAGTGAAATCAAGAACATGGGTCAAGACTAAACAGCTTTCCTTGCAGGGAAACAAACACCTTTTCCTTGTAGGAGAAAAGGAGGGTAAAAATGGAATGGAGAGCTAAGAAAATGACAACTCACTAGCATTCTCTCACAAATCCCAACAATTTATTTACTTATTTAGTTAGTCAGCTACATAGTTTTTTTTGTTGTTGTTTGCTTGTTTTCTGTTTGATTTGCTTCAGAGGAGCAAGAATGTTGCTGTCCTGTCTCTGAGCTTGAAAACTTTGGACTACCTCTGACTCCACTCACTTTCTCACGCTCACGTCCATTCAACTCCTAGGTATCAACAACTGATTTCCAATTTGACAACCCCTTTTCATTCCCACCAGCACTTGTAGCCTCACTGCTATAAGACTAATGGTCTTTTGAAAGTAATACTACTAGAGGCTTTTTTTTTGATGGAGCAGTGGTAAAGAATCTGCCTGCTGATGCGGGAGATGCGAGAGTGTTGGTTGGATTCCTTGAGTCTGGAAAAGCCCGTGGAGAAGGAAATGGCAACTCACTCCAGTATTCTTGCCTGGAAAATTCCATGGAGGAGTCTGGCGGGCTGCAGCCCACAGGTTCTCGAGGAGTCAGACGCGACTTAGCAACTGAGCACCGGTATGGTGGAAACTAAGCCAGAGAATAAGCAGATATTGATGACTGGCAGCTCCACTGGACTTGGGTAGTGTGACTCTGTAGTGGCCACTTCTGCCCAACGCAGTGACTCCCCCCAGAAAGGTACAGCAGCTTGGGGCTGTTGTTGTTTAACCACCCAGTTGTGTTCAACTCTTTGCGATTCCATGAACTATAGCCCACCGGGCTTCTCTGTGCATGGGATTTCCCAGGGAAGAATACTGGAGTGGGTTGCCGTTTCCTTCTTGAGGGAATCTTCCTGACCCAGAGATCAAACCTGCATCTCCTGTTTTAGCAGGCAGATTCTTAACCGCTGAGCCACCAGGAAACCCCATGACTTAGGAGTGGGAACATAAAAAAGACAGTAAGGATTATCGCAGGCGAGAATCCTCATGGTGATGAGGACCAGCAAGCTGAGACAAAAACCAAATGGCAGTCTTGGGATTCAAGGAAAACACGACTGGACATGGAGGTAAGTGAATGATTGTCACCTGAGAGCCTCAGCTGAGTCCATTTGTGACAGAGGCCTCCCTTCTTTATCTTCAGCATGGAGCCTGTGGTTTGGTCTCTTGGTTCTCAGGTTCTGAAATCTTGGAACTCTTGATCTTAGTCCATTTATTCCTCCTCATCTCAAGGCTTTTATTAATCTTTTAATTTTGTACTAAGATATAATACATGTATGTGTAAAAACTCCACCACTATAATAAATTTACTCTTTCTGTATTTTTCATTTGCTTGTCTGGTTCTTGTATAGAATCACATGTAAGTTTTAAATAGTTCCAGTAAGGAAAAATATGCCATGTTTTACTGGGCATGTTTCACTCTAACTTCCATAATTTTCTATTTTAACAGAGGCTAAGGCTCCATTGGGCTTCCCTTGTGGCTCAGCTGGTAAATAATCCACCTGCAATGTGGGAGATCTGGGTTTGATTCCTAGGTTTGGAAGATCCCCTGGAGAAGGGAAAAGCTACCCACTCCAGTATTCTGGCCTAGAGAATTCCATGCTCTGTATAGTTCGTGGAGTCACAACACGACTGAGTGACTTTCAAAAAAAAAAAAAACTCCGTTAGGGCTTCCCAGGTGGGTCAACAGTAAAAAATTCACCTGCAATGGATTCAGTGGGTTCAATCCCTGGGTCTGGAAGATCCTCTGCAGGAGGAAATGTCAACCCACTCCAGTATTCTTGTCTGAAGAATCCCATGGACAGAAGAACGTGGTGGGCTGTAGTCCATGGGGTCTCAAAGAATCTGATATGATTGAAGTGACTTAGTATAGGAGTATAGTATCACCGACTCAATAGACATGAGTTTGAGCAAACTCTGGGAGATAGTGAAGGACAGGGAAGCCTGGTGTGCTGCAGTCCCTGGAGTCACAGAATTGGACACGACTTAGCGATTGAATAGCAGCAACATAAAGTATAGCACTTGTGGTTAAAATCTTCTGTATATTTCTTAATAAGACAAACAGGGTACTTTTAATTCCTTTGAAAATCATTCATGCATTCAAGAAATATTTGTTTTTATTTTCTGGCCACTACAAGACCATACCAGCATACTTTTGTTATTATTCTAGTGGCAGAGTGATCAATGACAAGAGCAATGATGAAGATAAGCCCAAATTAGCAGCTAGAGCACCAAGAAGAATCACTTTCTTCAGACAGGTCATAAGGAAAATGACTTTTTTCTCTTTTATTGACAAAACTGCATCACAAAAGATATTCACATAACCTTTTTATTGGGGGGCCTAATTAAAGGTGTTAGAAATCCTTACATAGGCTTTTCTGCTCACTCACTGGAGTGTAGAATGATACATCCTCACTCTGTTGGTATTTTATTACTTGCTTTTAAAAGGGAATAATTGGAAGAACATATCCTAGAGATGTGGGAAGTCGTAAACCGTGTTGTTTTGTCTGGCTATTGAATGGTGAGAAATGGTTTTCACTGGCACCTGAAGACATTGGAGAGTTGAAATAATCATATAATTGTTTCTCCCAGTGACTTCTTTCCATCTAGCCTCAGTTCTTACAAACTTTTTTTCAAGAAGAGGGGCATGTTTTGCTTGTAAGGAAATGACTAATGTAAAATATCCTCCCTTCTGGAAAATGAAACGTGAATTCATTGTATGTGTTATGCTATTGGTTTACTTTTGTAGTCTTAAAAATATGATGAGGAAATCCATTCATGTATCAGGTATTTAGGTTGTTTTTCAACACGTAAAAGGAGGTGCTGAACTGATAAAATATCACTTTGCAAATGATATCATTTACCCCTAAATCTTTGTAAATAGATGAAGACTTAACTGAATTTAGTTCTGACTTTAAAGATATGCTCTTGTTTCCTAAAATCTTATAATTGGTTTGTGTGATTTTATTTATTTTTTTCTATTATGTGCCAGCTCTAGTCTTCGGCAACTTGAAACAACTTGATTATCACTCACGTTTAGAACATCTTTTGATGCTCTACTGACCACTGCCACCAAAGAATGGACACATGTGCTTAATGGATCAGCGTTTCCTCCTGACTAATGAACAAAAACCGCCCTGAGAGGTTGATAAGCAAACAGACATCAGCAGGAGAATGGCAGCTAATTCCCCAAAGAGGCTGACGGAAGTCACACTTCCCAAGTCAGGAAAAGAAAGGCAGGACGTGGGTGATACAGAGAAAGGTGCAGCGTTCCAGGACAGACAGGAAACACTGACATATGGCAACCAAATCAAAGGGGGCCATCCAGTCCCTGTTCAATTGTTTGAGACACAAAGTCCATGATCCTTAAGCCATCTAATGCTTTGACCATTACTTTGAGGAAACTCAAAAGTGATGGTTGGTGGCAGTGTTAGTGAAAAAGCGAGCACTGCAGAAAGAATGAGAATTCACCTTGGAATGAGTATAAATGAGACACTTGGCTTTGATTTTTTTCAAGATTTTTTTTCGTTTATCTTTTTTTTTTTTTATGTAAACCATTTTTAAAATCTTAACTAAAATTGTTATAATATTGCTTCTGTTTTTATGTTTTGGGTTTTTTTACTAACTAGACATGTGGGATCTTAGCTCTCCAACAAGGGATCAAACCCACACTCCCTGAATTGGAAGGAGAAGTGTTAACCACTTGGACCACCAGGGAAGTCCCACTTGGCTTTGACTTTTGTTGAGAGTTGTATAAGGTTATCTTGTCCAAGAGTTATGCCGTGCCTTTTTTTTTTTTTGAGATATTAAATTTTCATGATGACTTTGAATCTTCACAGATCATGTACTAATTTAGAGTCTAACCATGATGAATTCCAATTAAGAACTAGAGAAAGTACACTTTGAAGAATGAAAAAGTAGGTATAAAAATTTTGGTGAACTTTACGTCATGATACAGACAAGGATATTAATTGTATAAGGTTATCTTGTCCAAGAGTTATGCCGTGCCTTTTTTTTTTTTTGAGATATTAAATTTTCATGATGACTTTGAATCTTCACAGATCATGTACTAATTTAGAGTCTAACCATGATGAATTCCAATTAAGAACTAGAGAAAGTACACTTTGAAGAATGAAAAAGTAGGTATAAAAATTTTGGTGAACTTTACGTCATGATACAGACAAGGATATTAATATCAATAGTAATGATTCTATCAAAGGGGTTCAGAGTCAGGGTCACAAAATTCTGGGGTTAGTATTTTTTTGTACTTTTCCAAAGGATATTATTTGATGGAGAAGACAGATAAAAACCTTTACAGAGAGAGGCAAGAAAGAGTGTATGGAACCCAGAGGAGCCAGTTGGTTTAAGAGCACATCAGTTTCAGACCACTTTCCTGTTTTCAGTCTCTCTGAGTAACTACCTCTGTCTTCCCCCTTCTGAAGTTACGCAGTTAAATTTCTGTTCTTTGGAGTCAAAAACAGTCCCTACAATTCCTACTTCTAACCCAAACACATGGTTCATTATGCTTACCTTATGTTAAAGACATACTTGGGATCTTGGAAATTCCATGTAAGTATTCTCTCAATCCTGAAAGAAGAAAGAAGGTAGCAGAAAAGGAANTCTTTGGAGTCAAAAAAAAGTCCCTACAGTTCCTACTTCTAACCCAAACACATGGTCCATTATGCTTACCTTATGTTAAAGACATACTCGGGATCTTGGAAATTCCATGTAAGTATTCTCTCAATCCTGAAAGAAGAAAGAAGGTAGCAGAAAAGGAAAAACTAGAATGCATGTAATATACATCATGATTTTGAAATTGTGGGGAAATGGAAAACACACTTGATGCTCTACATTCTTATTAAAAAACAATAACTAAAATCTAGAGGCTTGGAGTGCTGTCGGAAGAGAGTTTTTCCCTTCCCTCGCATTTTTATTCCTCTTGGAGATTTAGTTTCATTTGCAGCAATTTCTTCAGTGAGTAAAATAACATTTTACTCAAGAGTTAAAAGGGGTCACTTTGGGTCTTGTCAGGGTGCTTTGGATCTTTCTTGCTGACCTGGAATTAGTGCATGTGTGTCTAAGTGCTACTTCAACCACCCAGCACACCATGAAATATGTTTTCCGCTACAGTGATATTGCTGGCAGTGCATAAAACAAATGGACTGGGTCAGAAATAGCTTGACTCCACCTTTAAATGGGATCTTCTAGATATTTATACATTGGAGAGAACTTCCAAAACTTTCTTCTATTGAGATTTTATTATAATTTTAATTTCTGTCTACCAGAAATTATTCATTACCTCGCTTCATCCTTGTAACAACCTTAGAAATGAGTTCTGTATTGTAAGCACCAGTGCACAGATGAGGAAACTGAGGTTCAGAAGATTTACTGTTTTGCCTTAGGTCTCAAGCTAGTAACTCGGAATACAAATGAGGAGCGTGAAAACCTCAAGTCAAGCTTTTTTCCACTTTGACTCATCTCATTTGAAACTGCACCATTTAGGATTTGGGTTTCAGTTCAGTTCAGTCGCTCAGTCGTGTCCAACTCTTTGTGACCCCATGGACTGCACCACGCCTGGCCTCCCTGTCCATCACCAGCTCCCAGAGTTTACTCAAACTCATGACCATTGAGTCGGTGATGCCATGCAACCATCTCATCCTCTGTTGGCCCTTTCTCCTCCCACCTTCAATCTTTCAAGGATCAAGGTCTTTTCAAATGAGTCAGTTCTTTGCATCAGGTGGCCAAAGTTTTGGAGTTTCAGTTTCAACATCAGTCCTTCCAATGAATATTCGGGACTGATTTCCTTTAGGATGGACTGGCTGGATCTCCTTGCAGTCCAAAGGACTCTCAAGAATCTTCTCCTACACCACAGTTCAAAAGCATCAGTTCTTCGGCACTCAGCTTTCTTTACAGTCCAACTCTCACATCCATACATGACTACTGCAAAAACCATAGCCTTGAGTAGACGGACCTTTGTTGGCAAAGTAATGTCTCTGCTTTTTAATAAGCTGTTTCAGTTGGTCATAACTCTTCTTCCAAGGAGCAAGCGTCTCTTAATTTCATGGCTGCAGTCACCATCTCCAGTGATTTTGGAGCCCCCCAAATAAAGTCTGTCACTGTTTCCCCATCTATGTGCCATTAAGTGATGGGACTGATGCCATGATCTTAGTTTTCTGAATGTTGACTTTTAAGGCAACATTTTCACTCTCCTCTTTCACTTTCATCAAGAGGCTCTCTAGTTCTTTTTTGTTTTCTGCCTTAAAGGTGATGTCATGTGCATATCTGAGGTTATTGATATTTCTCCTGACAATCTTGCAGCACTTCTCATAACTCTGCACATAAGTTAAGTAAGCAAGGTGACAATATACAGCCTTGACGTACTCCTTTCCTGATTTGGAACCAGTCTGTTGTTCCATGTCCAGTTC
The DNA here is from genome assembly GCA_006410675.1 of Oreotragus oreotragus. NCBI lineage: Eukaryota > Metazoa > Chordata > Mammalia > Artiodactyla > Bovidae > Oreotragus > Oreotragus oreotragus. The sequence continues at coordinate 511,712 of SJYX01013794.1, read as the reverse complement.
TAACTATTGCTTCTGGACCTGCATACAGATTTCTCAGAATGCAGGTCAGGGGGTCTGGTATTCCCATCTCTTTAATAATTTTCCTCAGTTTGTTGTGATCCACAGTCAGAGGCTTTGGAGTAGTCAATAAAGTCAATAAAGTAGATGTTTTTCTGGAATTCTCTTGCTTTTTTGATGATCCAACAGATGATGGCGATTTGATCTCTGGTTCCTGTGTCTTTTCTAAATCCAGCTTGAACATCTGTAAGTTCATGGTTCATGTGCTATTGAAGTCAGACTTGGAGAATTTTGAGCATTACTTTACTAGAGTGTGAAATGAATGCAATTGTACAGTAGTTTGAACATTCCTTGTCATTGCCTTTCTTTAGGATTGAAATGAAATCTGACCTTAACCAGTCCTGTGCCCACTGCAGAGTTTTCCAAATTTGCTGGCATATTGAGCATCATCTTTTAGGATTGGAAATAGCTCAACTGGAATTCCATCACCTCTACTAGCTTTGTTCATAGTGATGCTTCCTAAGGCCCACTTGACTTCACATTCCAGGATATCTTGCTCTAGGTGAGTGATCACACCATCATGATTATCTGGGTCACAAATCTTTTTTTGTACCATTCTTCTGTATATTGTTGCCACCTCTTCTTAATATCTTCAACTTCTGTTAGGTCCATACCATTTCTGTCCTTTATCGAGCCCATGTTTGCATGAAATGTTCCCCTGGTATCAATTTTCCTTGAGCAAATCTCTAGTCTTTCTCATTCTATTGCTTTCCTCTATTTCTTAGGATTTGGCTTTAGCTGCATACAACAGATAAGCTAGATAACCAGAGATGAGACAAGATAGAGATTCATTCAGAGCTAACCTGTCCAGAGCTGGTTAAAGGAACTGCTTTCAGTTCTCCGGTCGTGATCAGCCATATGAATGCACCTGCAGCTCCAGCCATGGTGACTCTCATTCAGATAGAAAAGAGTTAGAAAGAAGAGAATGAGTGGTACTCATAATAAGAAGGCAAAACCTTCCCAGGAGTACATAGAAATGATCAGAAACGTGTTTCCTATGCTTACCACTAGTGCTCTAGCATCTATAGAAATTATTTTTGATCTGATCACATTGCTGCCCACCCTCCAAAATAATAGAGATCCTGTCTGTAANGTATTGTAAGCACCAGTGCACAGATGAGGAAACTGAGGTTCAGAAGATTTACTGTTTTGCCTTAGGTCTCAAGCTAGTAACTCGGAATACAAATGAGGAGCGTGAAAACCTCAAGTCAAGCTTTTTTCCACTTTGACTCATCTCATTTGAAACTGCACCATTTAGGATTTGGGTTTCAGTTCAGTTCAGTCGCTCAGTCGTGTCCAACTCTTTGTGACCCCATGGACTGCACCACGCCTGGCCTCCCTGTCCATCACCAACTCCCAGAGTTTACTCAAACTCATGACCATTGAGTCGGTGATGCCATGCAACCATCTCATCCTCTGTTGGCCCTTTCTCCTCCCACCTTCAATCTTTCAAGGATCAAGGTCTTTTCAAATGAGTCAGTTCTTTGCATCAGGTGGCCAAAGTTTTGGAGTTTCAGTTTCAACATCAGTCCTTCCAATGAATATTCGGGACTGATTTCCTTTAGGATGGACTGGCTGGATCTCCTTGCAGTCCAAAGGACTCTCAAGAATCTTCTCCTACACCACAGTTCAAAAGCATCAGTTCTTCGGCACTCAGCTTTCTTTACAGTCCAACTCTCACATCCATACATGACTACTGCAAAAACCATAGCCTTGAGTAGACGGACCTTTGTTGGCAAAGTAATGTCTCTGCTTTTTAATAAGCTGTTTCAGTTGGTCATAACTCTTCTTCCAAGGAGCAAGCGTCTCTTAATTTCATGGCTGCAGTCACCATCTCCAGTGATTTTGGAGCCCCCCAAATAAAGTCTGTCACTGTTTCCCCATCTATGTGCCATTAAGTGATGGGACTGATGCCATGATCTTAGTTTTCTGAATGTTGACTTTTAAGGCAACATTTTCACTCTCCTCTTTCACTTTCATCAAGAGGCTCTCTAGTTCTTTTTTGTTTTCTGCCTTAAAGGTGATGTCATGTGCATATCTGAGGTTATTGATATTTCTCCTGACCATCTTGCAGCACTTCTCATAACTCTGCACATAAGTTAAGTAAGCAAGGTGACAATATACAGACTTGACGTACTCCTTTCCTGATTTGGAACCAGTCTGTTGTTCCATGTCCAGTTCTAACTATTGCTTCTGGACCTGCATACAGATTTCTCAGAATGCAGGTCAGGGGGTCTGGTATTCCCATCTCTTTAATAATTTTCCTCAGTTTGTTGTGATCCACAGTCAGAGGCTTTGGAGTAGTCAATAAAGTCAATAAAGTAGATGTTTTTCTGGAATTCTCTTGCTTTTTTGATGATCCAACAGATGATGGCGATTTGATCTCTGGTTCCTGTGTCTTTTCTAAATCCAGCTTGAACATCTGTAAGTTCATGGTTCATGTGCTATTGAAGTCAGACTTGGAGAATTTTGAGCATTACTTTACTAGAGTGTGAAATGAATGCAATTGTACAGTAGTTTGAACATTCCTTGTCATTGCCTTTCTTTAGGATTGAAATGAAATCTGACCTTAACCAGTCCTGTGCCCACTGCAGAGTTTTCCAAATTTGCTGGCATATTGAGCATCATCTTTTAGGATTGGAAATAGCTCAACTGGAATTCCATCACCTCTACTAGCTTTGTTCATAGTGATGCTTCCNAACCAGTCCTGTGCCCACTGCAGAGTTTTCCAAATTTGCTGGCATATTGAGCATCATCTTTTAGGATTGGAAATAGCTCAACTGGAATTCCATCACCTCTACTAGCTTTGTTCATAGTGATGCTTCCTAAGGCCCACTTGACTTCACATTCCAGGATATCTTGCTCTAGGTGAGTGATCACACCATCATGATTATCTGGGTCACAAATCTTTTTTTGTACCATTCTTCTGTATATTGTTGCCACCTCTTCTTAATATCTTCAACTTCTGTTAGGTCCATACCATTTCTGTCCTTTATCGAGCCCATGTTTGCATGAAATGTTCCCCTGGTATCAATTTTCCTTGAGCAAATCTCTAGTCTTTCTCATTCTATTGCTTTCCTCTATTTCTTAGGATTTGGCTTTAGCTGCATACAACAGATAAGCTAGATAACCAGAGATGAGACAAGATAGAGATTCATTCAGAGCTAACCTGTCCAGAGCTGGTTAAAGGAACTGCTTTCAGTTCTCCGGTCGTGATCAGCCATATGAATGCACCTGCAGCTCCAGCCATGGTGACTCTCATTCAGATAGAAAAGAGTTAGAAAGAAGAGAATGAGTGGTACTCATAATAAGAAGGCAAAACCTTCCCAGGAGTACATAGAAATGATCAGAAACGTGTTTCCTATGCTTACCACTAGTGCTCTAGCATCTATAGAAATTATTTTTGATCTGATCACATTGCTGCCCACCCTCCAAAATAATAGAGATCCTGTCTGTAAGAAGGAAAATCGGAGTGGGTTTTGTATAAGCATCCAGAAGTATCTATCCCCCAACGCATTTATATCTCCATTTCAAAAATAATCAAATGTTTTCTTTGGGGCACTTTTTGTCTCCGTAGCATATTCCTACACTTTATGTTTACCAAGTGAAGCCTGTACACACATTGACCACTTTGGCTGATTGTCTGCCAGCTAAATAGTCTCCATATAAAAACCACACCAGAGAGAGACTTAAAGTTTAACCATTTAAAGGTTTTGATGTTACTCTAGTTTATAAAGAATCTTTACTGAGTAATGTTATAACACCATTTTCTAGAGAAATAAATGGTTTTTGAATATAAAATTCAACTCTTTCAGGTAATGGAAAAAGGCAACCAAAACAGATGTACTACAGGGCATACAAAGCTTGAACCATTCAAGAAATATCTTTAAGGTTGGAAACTAACTCTTATCATCTCAGGTCTTTGTTGCCCTTGAATTTGCTCATCTTAATGGCTGACTCACCCTATTCACCCTCCCACTTGGCAGCAGAAGTTAAATGGCTTGTGATTCACAATCTCAGCCCCCAGAGTGCATACTTGTAATGAACGAGGTTTATAATGTGTCCCCAGTCTCCTTGGCCTCCTCTTCCTCCTTGCCAAATCCCTTCTGCTCTGTGAGATTTTACAGAGTACTTGACGTTCTTAGGTCTTGCCAAGCCGGTGAAGATGTTTACAAGGGATTAGACATAAGCTTCCCAGCCATCAAATTAGGTAATTAATCCCAGATTATGCTGAATGTACATCAGGCAACATGAACTATATAGAAGACGAGTCCATCAGTTAACACAGAGGTGCGGCTCGGGAGGGAGAGGATCTGGGGAAGAGGAGACGGCAGTCATGACTAAAGAATGGTGGTCAGTGGGATTAAAGGAGAGTCAGGACAGTGTGATGGCTCTAAGCTCAGGCTAGGAGCTCCAAGAAGGGTGGAGGGTTCATTAATGTTAAATACTCTAAAGCCTGAGTAAGATGGTAAGGTGAGACAATTGTGTTTGGAAAGTAGCATATAACTGATGAATTTGCTAAGGTAGTTATAAAGTGATGGTGTTGGGGGAAAAAAAATTTTAAAAAAACGTTGAGCAGATAAACCTCTGACAGTGGGCTTCCTTAGTAGCTCATCAGTTGGTTAAAGAATCTGCCTGTAGTGCAGGCGACCTGGCTTCAATCCCTAGATCTGGACGATCCCCTGGAGAAGGAAATGGCCACATATTCCAGTACTCTTGCCTGGAGAATTCTATGGACAGAGGACCCAGGCAGGCTACAGTCCATGGGGTCACAAAGAGTCAGACATGACTGTGTAACTTTCACTTTCTAACAGTAGAAATTTAGAGAAAAGGGATTTCTTTTCTTTTTTCTTTTTTTAGCAAGAGGGCTGTTCCTGGGGATAATAACTCTCTTATACCTCTGGACTGTTCTTGCCCATGGAATTGAACAGGCTTCTGTATTATGGGGCAGAAAATATAAATGTAGAGTGAATTTATAGTGTACCTCTATCAGCAGAGGTAAGTATGTGTAAGCAAAGTGCTGCCCTCTGTAGCTGTGGCTGAAATCAGGGGGGCCAAGGGGATTTCATGTGGGCATACCAGTGGCATCCCTGAACATTTTTCAAAAAGGAAAAAAGATGGCTAGTATTTACTGCACACTTATTCTTCCTAATGCTTGCATGCTGCTGGCGTCGGTTGCCGTGCCCTTCCCCAGATCTTCCTGGCCCAGGGATTGAACTCTTGTCTCTCATGTCTCCTGCACTGGCAAGCTGGTTCTTTACCAGTAGCACCACCTGGGAAGCCCTCTTCTTCCTAGATACTATTGTAAACAAGATAAAGGACCTTTAAATAAAGATACTAATGGCTAACTGGTCATTTTTTGAAAGACATCCTGGTAAAGGGAAGGAGAAAGAGATGGTGGGAACCAGGGAGGTATACAAGTTGGTGGGGATGGCAATTTCTATGGTAAACTCTTGGATAAAATTATAGCCTAGAGGAAGGTGGTTAGTATAGAAGGGCGAATGGAAATGAGTTTGCCAAAAGATGGAGTGAGGGTAGAGATGGAAAGGATTTATACCATACTGAGTTAATATTAATATGGCAACTGATGTTTTATACAATAGTCCTTCTAAATACAAAGGATTCACTGCCAAATATGAGCACAATACACACGCATGTGCACACACATATACCTGTAGATAAATCATAAGTGTGTACAGTGTTATAAATCTCAGTGTCTAAAAATGGTAAGTGGAACATGAGGAATTTAGAAGGATGATTATTTAGTTTACAATAAATGTGATAAAATATAATAGGTTTTCAGGTTCCTTAGAATGCTTATCTTTCCCTACACCTAATTTAAGAAGCATGTCTCTGGACATTGTTATTCTTTTTCACTTTCTGGTGAAATGGACCTTGACAGATAGAACTTCTACAGCTATTTTGAGCTATGCAAATGGGAAGAGAAATAAGAATACATAGCTTTGTTTCAATATGACATATTAAAATGAGAAATAATAAATTATAGAGAAGTATTCAAAGTTTTGCCAACAAAGGTCTGTCTAGTCAAGGCTATGATTTTTCCTGTGGTCATGTATGGATGTGAGAGTTGGACTGTGAAGAAAGCTGAATGCCAAAGAATTGATGCTTTTGAACTGTGGTGTTGGAGAAGACTCTTGAGAGTCCCTTGGACTGCAAGGATATCCAACCAGTCCATTCTGAAGGAGATCGGCCCTGGGATTTCTTTGGAAGAAATGATGCTAAAGCTGAAACTCCAGTAGTTTGGCCACCTCATGCGAAGAGATGACTCTTTGGGAAAGACTCTGATGCTGGGAGGGACTGGAGGCAGGAGGAGAAGGGGACAACAGAGACTGAGATGGCTGGATGGCATCACTGACTCTCTGGACATGAGTCTGAGTGAACTCCGGGAGCTGATGATGGACAGGGAGGCCTGGCGTGCTGCGATTCATGGGGTCACAAAGAGTTGGACATGACTGTGCAACTGAACTGAACTGAACTGAAGTTTTTATAACTGGAAGGCTCTCTTAGGCTTTAAACAAAATGATTACATTGTGCTCTCACCCAGGAAGGATAATTTTACTGAAAAAAAAAGTCTTAAGTTGGTGGTTATTTTTCATTCATACTTGGAAGGTATCATTTCATTACTTTATGTCCTCTGTCACTTTTCTGAAAAGCTTAGAGTAGATTTAGTGGGTGGGTGTGCACTTGTGGGTAATATGCTTATTCTCCATGGTTGCTTTAAGGATTTCCTTTCCCTGATGTCTTAAAGTTTGCCTGCATGGCCAGTGTGACATTCTTTTTAATTTCAGACTTTCATCCCTTAACACACAAAGAATAAGTTCTTTGTATAATGGCACGGCCTTAGCTGATCAAACTCCCCTTTCCCCCACTCTCCTTTTTGACTTTCCATTCTTCCTCCATATCACTTGATTTCATCTTCTGATTTGCTATCTCTTTATTTTTATGGTGGATTCGTGTTAAGTATTTTCACATAGTCACAAATGCATTTTTTACACGTCTCACTTACTATTTAACTCTATTGACTGCTATTAAAAGTTTTAGACTGTATTTTACAATTGTGATGCTATTTTGTTCTTTTGCTTTACATTTTATCTGTGAGCATTGCTTTTCAGTGTGATTATTTACTAACATGTTTTAAACCTTTACACTTGGAGCTGTAAAATTTCTGTTGTGTTTCTTGACTTTTAATATTTGTCAAGTTCTCCTTTTTCTCTAATTGGTTGTATTTTGAAAGAGTATACTCAGCTTTGATAAAGATCACTTTTTACTTGGTGGGATTTCCAAGCAAAATCAGCTATAAATTTTACGCAAAAAGAAGATGAAACATAAGAATATGTTGCTTGCCTAAAACAAGTGAAAAAAAAAAAAGAGATATAGCTCCCAGGTTTCCTCAGAAGCCACGTGGAGCCCCTCTACTTTTATTCTTCACCCTGATATTAGAAGAATTACATAAAAATTGATGTTGGACTATGTTTCAATGGTGATTAATGGCTTTTAGGATAAAATACGAGGTCCCGTTCTTTACATGTCATTCTGAATAGAGACTGAGTAGAGAAGCTTGTCAAATCATATGTTTGTACTGAGAACCCAACTAACAGGCCATTCCAAATCTATTTGCATCCTGGTGGGGCTTTGGGAACTAGTTCTCATCAATGGAAGCATATTGAAATGAGAAACGCCATTTATAAGTCAAGGAAATTGAAAGCATGTGTGCTTTCTCTGTGTACCTCTCCTCACTCTAGCCCCCTGACTATGTAGAGTAGTCCGTCCACCACCACTACATCAGACTGGGAGATGTATAAACTACCATAAACTTCTATTTTGCTGTGCCGCCGAGATTTTGGATTTATGCGTTATTGCAGCAGAGCCTAGCCAACCCTGACTAATACACCTGACCTACAAGGCCTTCCAAGAGCTGCCTCTCTAGGCTCATTCTGTACCATTCTCCCCCTGTTTACTGCATTCCCCACACATTGCAAGGTCCGTTTCTAAATACAGCTGCCCTTTTCTACTTGGACTTTTGTACACGTTGTTCCTCTGCCACGCACACTCTTCCTTGCATTCTTTGCCTGATTTCTTCTCCAATTCTCAAACCATACACCAGTTCCTTAGGGAAGCTGTCCCTTGTCCTCCATCTGAAGCCACAGCTTTTATTGGCTTTCTCTATCAGAGAACCTTCTTTCTTAATAGCATTTTGTTCAATATTTAATTATGTGTTTATTTGTACAATGTCTTCCTTCTCTAGCTTGGGCTCTCTGTATGTATCAGGAAAGGAACTGTTTTGTTCAGTTCTATTTATGTGACACAGATGGGGGCTGAAGACACATTTATTGATTAATATTTATTTGTTGTTGAGTGAATGGGTTGCTCATTTCAAACCCTTGCATTTGTTAAGTTCCTAGGTGAAGAACTTCCATTATGCATTCTATTGTGAAATATGAGGTTAAAAGTGTTATATGATTGACATTTGAATAAGATAGTATATGTCAAGGTCTTCTGAAACACTTCTTGTCATACTCAAATTATCCTTACTAATTATTATAACTAAATTCTACAATCATGGATGTAGTTCTGACAAAATTCTATCAATAGATCAATGGGTAATGTTAAGTCTTCATACCATACAATTTAACTTGGAAAAATAAAACCAAATTTACCCTTACAGAATTCATAATTACACAATATATGAGTATTACAAAGGTTTAAATGTATTTCATTGTAGCCATATATATACATAGTTCTTATTTTATCTCTCATCTCATGAGTAATTTGAGGACAGAAATTATTTTTTTTCGATATACCTGAGAATTTACAGCATAATGTTTATCACATGCTAGATGCTTAGTTGCTATATGAAAAATAAATGAATGATTCAATACATTACTTTTCATTGATTAATAATTATAATAATTAGTCATGGTCTCCATGCATGTAAAAAAAAAAGAATTTAATTCTTGAATCTCATTTTTTTAAAAGACTAATTTAGAAGTTCCTGGTGAAATGAGAGGATTTAACAGGCAAAAATGTCATGAAATAAGAGGTTTCTAAGATTCTGAATCAAATTCAGACAAACATAAATAACAGTGAAATGATAATACAGTACATGGCCTGTTTGCTATTCTTAATACTGTTCTGAGAAATTCTATGACTGGATTTGTGCTGTAGTGATTCCAAGCCAAACATAGACATTTTGACAATTGGTTTCAATTTTGAGTATAATTATATTGTTCATTTAAACATGCATGATAAAGCAGTTTAATCAGAAACCTATTGCTTGTTCAAAATCCATGCAAGAGCTCTTTTTTTCCCAATGTCAGCTCAGTTGTTTTGGTTAACATAGAAGAATGGATATTCAGGGAGATCATTCTATACGCAACTGAAGGGCTGGTTAGAAAAGATGTTTCAGTGTGGGTTAATTTTGGCTTTTGGTCCCTTGAAAACAATGGGGAGAAAGTGGCAGATGTTGAACAAAAGAAAAATAGAGATAAGAAAGTGAGAGAGTCAAGTCCAGCTTTCAAAATACAAATTTAACACATGCCGGGCGTGGGGCAAAACCCAAAGGTCCAAATTCGCAAGAGGTTGAAAGGACTTCCTCTATCTGTGGGTCTGTGTGTATGTGTGTTTAATAGTGGCTTATAGGTTAAACACAGCAAACGCTCTCTCACTGAGCAGTTGAAACCTCACACCCAGGCTTACACCCTGGGGCTGAAGCTGATGGATGTGTGTCACAGTGAAGAGGTAAAATTATTTCTCATTGTCGTCTTTGTTTCTCTCAAGTTCGTGGATGGATGAACGGTGCAGGATGGAGAGAATCTGAAGACAGAGGCCCAGGCAGCTTGGAAGGCATCAAATGCATTGAGCAGAGAGAAGAGCTGGGGTACTTCTCTGTCAGGCTGATTAGCCTGTTATAAACAAAACAGCTTTAAACTCCCACTTCACACTGTTAACTAACAAGGTCCCTGACCTTGCCCCCATTTCTGGGGCCGGATGAGGCCCTGTCTGGAGACGATCCGACCAACAGTCCTAACCGGGACTTGCCTCCCCTTAGGGGGGCCACTGTCTTCAGGGTGATTGCTTCCTTGTGCCTTAAACCCCTGACCCAGTCCAGCTTTTAACTCATTATTCATCAATTTTCCTAGTCCATTGGAAAAAAAAAATGCAGTAGGGTTGCTGCTCAAATACAGGGGAGGTTGGGGGTAGGGAAAGTGGCATTCTGGCAAAAAAGGACAACCCTGTCAAAACATGACAGCCGATCCAATGCCTGTTTTATACTATTCGTAGAAAATGCCAAATTCTGCAAATAGTAACCACATGTACATTGGCTTCACAGACGCAATGTTCTGCTACAAAATGAGATGTTCTTTATTTTAGTGTGTCATCAAAGGCAGCGAAAATATCATTCTAGCCATCTAGGCTTAACCCTGTGGGCTCTCGATTTCTAGAAGTTAAACGTGAACAGTGTGCATGTGCGCGCACACACACACACACTCACACTCATTCAGGCTACATGAGCAGTAGTCCTGGCCCACACAGCCCACTATCCGGAAAGGCAGTTTTACTCACAAATGTGTTCCAGGGCCATTTGTATTCCTCACCAGGGGATGATTACAGGGACAAGCCCGTATCTGACATCTAGGATCTTGCTGGCTTTGCCAAACAGAGGATGGGAGAGAAACAGCGTGGGGGAGGCATGGCAGGAGGGCTGAGGCACCACTCAGACTCCTGTGAGTACCGCAGCCAAGACAGAGCCCCCGAAGGCAGTTTCTTGCCCTGCTTTTCCTGGCTGGTGCCCGCCAGGTTTTGTTTGGATGCACGGGGACTGGCGTTCTAATTCAGATCTGCTGTGCAGTTGCTCTTTGGGGGGGCACCTAGCTTGTAGTCCCTTGCACTAAAATTTAAAAGAGCCCAGCAGAGACCGGAACCCAAGATGAGAGTTTTGAGAAAAGCGGACCTAAGTCGACAGCCACCAGCTGGCTTCGAGGCCGGGCCCTGTTCTTGCCCAGGAATGCTTCTAGCACCTTCCACATGACCACTGGCTCCAAAGGCGCCTCCTGTTTATCTTCTCCTCCATAACAAATAGTCTCCGGAGTGGCTGCAGTAAATCTCCCTCAGTCGTGGCTGTTTGTCCTCTTTCTCCCAGGCTAGCTGGCTTCGCCCCCTGGGTCTGCCTGTGCTCCGACTCTTGACGATTATTTCAAAATGTCTGTACTTGGCCTCTTGATGAAAAACAAAAGAGCCCATAAAGAGCAAGGAAACTTCTCTTGCTTTCCGTTCAGACTTGAGTCCACAAGCAGGGCAGCGTGTCCTGGGGAAATGGCATCCGCCTGCTTGTTTCCCAGCTGAAGGGGAGATAGATACAAACGGCAGAGGCTTCTGCTCCTAGCCTGCACCACACAGGACCCGACTGATCCTTTCTGATGGCAATAAATAAATGACGGAAGTTTTAGGCACCAGGCTAGTGAATTGGTGGTTAAGCCTCAGGCTTTTATCTCCCTGACCCCTATTTGAACTCAACCTTGGTTCCTAAGTGCAGGGCAGACAAAGTGGGGTGGGAGGAAGGTTTCTTATCGACGTGAACACCCCTTCCAGCTCAGCATAAAGAAATATGATGCTATGTGTGTGCGTGTGACTCGGGGGCAGAGGTGGGGGTGGGGAATATTTGTAGGAACAAAATGAGAACAGAGCAAAATCCCAGCTCTTATTTTTTGATGCCTATCCCATGATCACACTGTTTAATAGTGAGCATATTAAATAATTCCACTAGCATCTATTGGAGTAGGGGGTAAGGAGGTGTCAGTTGTGGGTAAGGCACTGTTTACACTGCTGAATAAACAAGTTTAAAGAGACAAACTGTTTCAGGAACTTGGAAAGAAAAAATATCAATGCCGACGCTAGCACTGGCTAGCATTTATTGAGTCATAAATATGCCAGTTGCTGTGTTAACACGCTTTATATGTGTTATTTCATTTAATCCTCACAACTCTGTGAAGTAGGTTCTATCATGTTTTCTAATTTTACAAATGAGGATCCTGTGATTTAGAGATGTTTCATGATTTATCTAAATCCCTGCCTGGAAAATGGTGGAGCCAAGAGAAACAATCTAGATCGCATCCCATATCATATCACCTCCTTGAAAAAGAACTTAACACATAAGGTTCCCCGATCTGATAGATGATGACCACATTTCCAGCCAAAATTCCACACATATATTCTGCCAATTCCAAACATATCCATGAGAACAATTGATCTGACTGTTTGAGATTAGAATTGTATTATCTCTCTGTAGTCTCCTCATCTGAAAAAATGACCATGATAGGAATGATCTGTGTCTTTTGATGGAGATGATTTTCAAAATGGTTTGTCCAGTAAATGGAGAACAATGGAAATGGAAGCAAGATTTAGATGCTGTTTAAAGCAGCTGTTCACCAAGTCCTCCAGTAAGATTCCCGAACTCGCTGTCAGAACAAGACTTTGAATTTGTAGAACAGTTCTATTTAATTAGAAACCCTAGTGCTCTTGTTCTCAATAGGAACAAGGCAAAGGGTGGGCTTTAATGTACTTTTGTTACAGTTGCTATGGTGGATAACCAAGAAACAATGTTCATGGGGGGTAATGCACCCATTGGTGGAGGAATTTGGGGATGCACAAATCTGTTTTTCTTTTAATACTACATTAAGTCCCCTACAGACAAATGAGTTCTGTTTCAAGAGTGTGTGCTTAAGTCCAGTTTATTTGTAAGTCCAACAAAGTTAGCCTAGGAACTCAACTAGCACAATCAGCTATATGCTGCTGCTGCTAAGTCACTTCAGTTGTGTCCGACTCTGTGTGACCCCATAGACGGCAGCCCACCAGGCTCCCCCATCCCTGGGATTCTCCAGGCAAGAATACTGGAGTGGGTTGCCATTTCCTTCTCCACAATCAGCTATACAGTACTGTATTATTACAAGTTTATAATATTTTTCACATAAATAATGCATAAAAACAAACTAAAAAATTAAGAAAATATTTTAAATCTTACAGGACCTTGAAAAGTACAGAAGTCAATACAACAGCTGGCATATAGCGGCTGGCATTGAGTGAACAGACCAGAAGCATTACTGATGGAGGAGGGAAAGGAGGTGGGAGTTGGTAGAGAACTCCCATCAGCAACAGGAGACGGAGGGCAAGCTGCAAATTCACTCAGGCCTGATGCTGATGGCACAGTCTCTGGTTCCTTGCAGGATTCAATTCTGTCTACCTTCTTGGAAAAATGATCCAGTGGTACAGTCTGGTAGCACCATAAAAGCTATGTCATTGCTGTTTTCCTACTTGCTTTCAGATGTCCTGGGCTGGATATAGAGATGTTGTACTAATGTCCTCTACGGTGCCCTCTGTATAGCAAAGTACACAAAAACACAACCACTTGCGGTGAATGCCCACATGTGACAATGTAAGGCAGACACATGAACTAACCTACATGCTTGGACCTGCAGACGTGTATTCACATCTTTGAAAGCTAGCAACTTCAAGGTTTGTATGAAGAGGGCATCCTATAAAGAGTAAGTAGGCATTTTAGGCATCTGAATATTCGTTTTATTTTTATGTCAGGGAAAGTTTGGAATGGTTAGATGTCAGGGGATTTCATCTCATGTTTCTGGTTCCTGGAGAAAGTCAGTCCACTTTCTCCCACAAGATAAACCTATAGGTATGTGAATGAAAGCAGTAAAGATCCGACTAAACAATTACCACAGGAGCTGGAAAAGAACGCCCTATAAGAATGAAGACCCAAGGTTTAGGGGGTCTTTGAAAGGGTACACAGTGATGTATTGAAACATACCCAACTACTGCATTGTCTAGTGAAAACTCAAGCCCCAGTGTGTCCCGTCTCTAGTTCATCTACACTCCTTTGACCTCAGAAAAGTGACCCCTAACCTTGCCTTTTGAACTTCCTAAGTTGCTGCTTTTTCTTTCACCTGAAGGTCCATGTCTGATTTTCCTCTAGATTTGGATCAACACACCTGTCATTCCTTTGCTTGAATGATCCCATCTACCATGAGGCAACATCATTGTGGCAGGAAGTATTTACTATAATTACAACTTCAGTTTGAATTCTAAATCCCAATCCTGCGTGTACTGTCCTTGTGTTCTACCCAAGTTTTCCTGTTGTTTAGTCACTAAGTCATGTCCAATTCTTTTGTGGGTCCATGGAATGTAGCCTGCCATCCTCTTCTGTCCATGGGAATTCCCAAGCAAGAATGCTGGAGTGGGTTGCCATTTCCTTCTCCAGGGGATCTTCCAGACCCAAGAATTGAACCCACATCTCCTGCATTGGCAGGTGGATTCTTTACCACTGAGCTACCAGGGAAGGCCATCAATGTCTCTACCTCATAAAATTTTAATTCCTTCATCTCTCAGTGACACGGAAAATTTGAAATTACATGAGATAACACATATATAGTTTTACTTCTAATATGTGCTCTTTAAATATGCTTTCTTTACTATGTACATGCAGAGCTTAGAGATGCATTTTCTTTTGCTCTCATGTCCTCTATGAAGGAGGTACAAAATCTTTATCTTCTATAATCTTCCATACCTGAATCAGGCATTTAATATACACTTTGCTGATAAATGTGATAGAGAAATTAACTAATAAATCCCTTCACAAAAACACTGCCAAGTTTTAGCGATGTACCAGTACAGACAATGTATTAAAAAGCAGAGACATCACTTTGCCAACAAAGGTCCATATACTCAAAGCTATGGTTTTTTCCAGTAGTCATGTACAGAAGTGAGAGCGGGACCATAAAAAAGGCTGAGCACCAGAGGACTGATGCTTCCAAACTGTGGTGCTGGAGAAGACTCTTGAGACTTCCTTGGACAGCAAGGAGATCAAGCCAGTCAATCCAAAGGAAATCAACACTGAATATTCATTGGGAGGTCTGATGCTGAAGGTGAAGTTCCAATACTTTGGCTACCTGATGCAAAGAGCTGATTCATTGGAAAAGACTCATGCTGGGAAAGGCTGAGGGCAGGAGGAGAAGAGGGCAACAGGAGATGAGATAGTTGGCAGGCATCGCCGACTCAATGGACAAGCATTTGAGCAAACTCCAGGAGATAGTGGAGAACAGGGAAGACTAGTGTGCTACAGTCTGTGGGGTCAACATGACTGAACACCAACAACCAGCACACAACCCGTTTAGGAGACAGGGTAAAAGAGCAAAGTTTCTTTTTCTGGAGGAAAGTTTCTGTATATATCTTTTTCTTCTTATAGTATCAATAATATGATTAATTTGGGGAATTTCCTGGTGGCCCAGTGGTTAAAAGTCTGAGTTTCCATTGGAAGGTTACACAGATTCAACTGAAGTGGTTTGCAACCCAACCAGAAGGTTCTGTTTCTGGTTGGGGAACTAAGATCCCGCAAGTCCTGCAGGATGGCCAAATACATATATATATTTGCATGGGAACTTTTAGAAACCTTCATTGCTTAATTACAAGTGAAATAAGTTCCCTGGGAGAGAAATAGGGATCCAAAATGTGAGATCATTTNTTCTGTTTCTGGTTGGGGAACTAAGATCCCGCAAGTCCTGCAGGATGGCCAAATACATATATATATTTGCATGGGAACTTTTAGAAACCTTCATTGCTTAATTACAAGTGAAATAAGTTCCCTGGGAGAGAAATAGGGATCCAAAATGTGAGATCATTTACTTTGAGTAGTTCATCCTCTGCTATTGCCCAAGAAGGGTATTCGCCATGAAGGATGGGTCTGGGTAAAGCAAGCAAAGGATGTAAAATTTATCCCAAAGAGTTGAACCATATTGGAAATGCAAAACCCAGCTCGTCACCTCAGAGGATTTCAATCCTGGATCTTTTCCTAGACTCTAGAAAAGCTGAGGTCACTGTAATTTATTATTGGTGAGACTATAAATGTCTTGAATTTCCTGGTGGCCCAGTGGTTAAAAGTCTGAGTTTCCATTGGAAGGTTACACAGATTCAACTGAAGTCTGCACTTCAGTTGCAAACTGAAGTGGTTTGCAACCCAACCAGAAGGTTCTGTTTCTGGTTGGGGAACTAAGATCCCACAAGTCCTGCAGGATGGCCAAATACATATATATATTTGCATGGGAACTTTTAGAAACCTTCGTTGCTTAATTACAAGTGAAATAAGTTCCCTGGGAGAGAAATAGGGATCCAAAATGTGAGAGCATTGACTTTGAGTAGTTCATCCTCTGCTATTGCCCAAGAAGGGTATTCGCCATGAAGGATGGGTCTGGGTAAAGCAAGCAAAGGATGTAAAATTTATCCCAAAGAGTTGAACCATATTGGAAATGCAATTAAAATTTATCCTCACACAGCCTTAAAATGCTGACATTCCATGTTGACACGGATTGTTTACACAGAAAATTAATCAGTTACGGTTTTAAATTTTAATTAAAGAATGTTTTCTGGTGTTATTGCAAAACAGACAAAAGCCCATAAAATGTATATTTGACTGCTGTTGTGTGTTGTCTTTGGATTGAGGCGCAGTCATGAGATCAATCATGCATGATATTTTTGTGAACTTTTCTTTTAACAGAACAACCTTCACATAAATTAGGTTCATTAAAAAATATACATCAAAATAAAAGTCATTCTGAGAAACTGCGATAAAATTTCCTTTCTAATCTGCAACAGACTACTTTGTACTGGTTCTGTAAATAATAATAAGGAAAGAAAATAAGTCAGCACTCAATTGTGCAATTAGCTGCTATTTGCCGTTGAACCAAAAGTGACTTATAGGAAGTTACACATTTTACTCACGTTTTGATCAAGAGAAAATTAGTGGTTCAGTGAACATTGTCATGGCGGGAATATTTTGTTTCGAGATGGTGCTGAAAGTTTGCACATTTTTTTAAGATTAGTCTTGTATTCTTATATTTCTTTTTCTTCTTTATCTTGCTTTATTTCTCCGATAGTTAAAGAAATAAATGATTCTTATATAAAAGGGAGAAAAGTAAATAGAATCAAAAGTTTTTAATAATCACTCTTAATAAAAAGCAACTGTTACATTTATTATTCTTTTCAATGCATTTACTAAAATCATTTATATATTTTCAAAAATGCCTTAAAAATAGCCAAATAGCACATCAAAAGTGCATAATACTTGAATACTGAGACCTCAAAATCTAGTGCTAAAACTACTGATAAGAATAGTTACAATAAAAATACATCANAGCAACTGTTACATTTATTATTCTTTTCAATGCATTTACTAAAATCATTTATATATTTTCAAAAATGCCTTAAAAATAGCCAAATAGCACATCAAAAGTGCATAATACTTGAATACTGAGACCTCAAAATCTAGTGCTAAAACTACTGATAAGAATAGTTACAATAAAAATACATCAGATTAAGAGTATATATACTAGCAAATAAAATTCGCAGTACCTTAAAAGTAAACAGGTTTGTTGCAGAGTATTACCGCTATAAAAAACAAAAGTGAAGTATTATATGTTGTGATATATCATACACTACTTTATATTATTTAAGCAGCTATTTTTTTCCATTTACCAGTGTACACTGGAGCTCTTCTCAGGTTTGATGTATAATACAATCTCATTCTTTTTAACAACAATCTAGAATAGATGAATCCGCTAGTCATGGTCTTTCTTTATTTTCAATTAGTTATTCTTACAATCATACCTCAAAGAACAATTTGAACATCTTGTTGAATGGCATTATTATAAAAGATGTTCTTTCAGATAAATTTTTAGAATTAATATTGGCAAGTCAAAAATACGTATTTTAATTTTATTGTATTTATTCTCATTTCTGACAAAATAATAAATGCACATAGAATTCAAAAACTACCAAACACCAAATATAAAAACCAGTGCTTTCTTGACTTACTGCTCCTCATTATCCCCTCAATATCTCCTCATTATCTACCTTCTCTGAAGCATCCCCTCTACATTTTGTATCTTACCTCCTGATTTACCTCCATATTACAGTCTTAATGTAGTTTTTTTCCTTAAGTTATATTTCACTGAGACATGTAAAGTTACTTTATTTAAACAAAAAAGTATATGTATTTTTTGTTTGTTTTAGGATACTGCTTAATCCATCAACACGTATTGTTGTTTTATAAAAGAGTTTCATATTCATTTACCCTGTAGTCTGTAGGGAGGCATTTTATGATCATGGAAATATCCTGATACTTATCAAATTTCCATCTTTGATTTAACATCAACAGATAATACTTACCTGATTTAATTTTTACTGTGATAATTGCAAAATATTTATGCTCTAACACTCCATTTCTCTGCTGCTGCTACTAAGTCACTTCAGTCGTGTCCGACTCTGTGTGACCCCATAGATGGCAGCCCACCAGGCTCCCCCATCCCTGGGATTCTCCAGGCAAGAATACTGGAGTGGGTTGCCATTTCCTTCTCCAATGCATGAAAGAGAAAAGTGAAAGTGAAGTCGCTCAGTCTGTCCGACTGTTAGCGACCCCATGGACTGCAGCCCACCAGGCTACTCCATCCATTGGATTTTCCAGGCAAGAGTACTGGGGTGGGGTGCCATTGCCTTCCCC
>SJYX01013794.1:473022-493000 GCA_006410675.1 Oreotragus oreotragus | reverse complement strand
AATTACTTTAGATACACAAGCTGTCCCACATTTGTTCAAAGAAGTTATATCAAGTTGTCATCTACGTCCTTGGGATGATTCTTTATTTAAAAAAATTTTTTTTTTTACTTTCAGAGATAACAAAATAGCTCATTTTATACAGGTTTTAGTTTTATAAAAATCCATTTCTCCAAGAATTCCTAATTCCATTAACAGGGGTATTAAAGATCGAAATCTGAGAGTTAGGTATGTCCACTGCTACTGGAATGTCTTTATTTCTTATGGTATGTGAATTATTGACACTAACAAACTGATACTCCCTACTGAGATGAAGATCCATATTGAGAAAAAACTTTCAAGGATAAAATCAGGGAAAAGTGGAACATTTCTCCTGAAACATTTCTACCGAAACATTTTAGAATGAAACTTTTATTTTTATTACTTTATGTAAACTCTGAAAGATTCTACTCTAGAACCATGAAGCTAGATAGATAAGTTATACTTGTTGAAACCTGCCATCTGCATTTATATAAAAAGTAATTTGTCTAAAAATTAAATAATGCAAAAGGATAGTTATCAAGTTCCATATTACATATTAATATTTATATGTTAACAATATATGTAATATATTATATATCATACATGTTATTATATATTAACAAAAATAAGTGACAAAAATCCCTAGACACCATAACAATATTCTAAGAAGATAAATCTACAAAATAAATGAAAATTGATATTTTAAAATGAGTTAAAAGAAATTAAGAAAATATTAGAGGCTATGACAAAACAATCGGAATAAGATAAACTCATACATGAAACAATCTATTAATAATAAAATGTGAAAAACTGTAACAGAATTTTAAAAAGTAAAGAAAAATTTTTCAAATAAATAATGAATCAAAAAATGCAAGAGCTAATAAATACAACAGACAATGCTCTAAGATAATTTCAGTATGAAAAGGAGGAAAATTTTAAAGTCAAAATGATGTAAAGAAAGGGATTAAAAGAATTTGAAAACATTTCGGCAATTGAAAATGGGAAAAGTAAATTTCTCTCTCCCTTCATATATGTATATACATAGCAGAAATTCAGGAGAAGAAAACCAAAGAAATATACAAATAATATACATATAAAGATATACAAATAAAATGATGATGACAGTGGAGAGTGTTACTGCAGACAAATCTACATTGTAAAAATGAGTGAAAGGAAAGCAAGGCAATAGAAGACTAGAACAATGTAAAAAACCAAATGAATATAACAGAAAATCTATTTAACAAGAGCAGAATATTCTTCTTGAGTGTGCATACACCTATAGAAAACTATAGAAAACATGCTATGTATAAAACAGCCTCAATATATTTAGAAGGATTGAAGTTACACAGAGTGTTATATAATCACTGAGAATGAAATTAGAAATCAATAGAAAAAAATTTTTGGGAAATTTCATATATATGTGAATATTAAAAGAACATTGCTGCATAGATGGGGTAAAACAGATATCACAAAAGAAATCAGAAAATTCTTTGATATGAATAAAAATGAATACATAATATACAAAAGCTTGAGGATGCAGCAAAAACTGTGCTTAGAGGAAAATTTATAGCTGTAAACATCTTCATTAAAAAAGAAGAAACATCTAAAATCAATGACTAAATCTTTCAACTTGAATATACTGTAGAAAGAATAATAAAGTAAATCTAAAGCAAGCAGAAGGAAAGATATTACATTAATACAAATTAAAGAGGAAAGTAATGAAATAAATAATAGAAAAAAATTATAGTAACTTATGAAACCAAAATTAATGTTTTGGTGAGGTCAACAAAATTGACAAACTTTTGCTTAGATTCAGCAAGAAAACAGAAATCTTAAATTACTAAGATAATAATTAAGAAAGGGGACATTATTACTAAGCTAACAGAAATCAAAAAGGATTATGAGAGAATATTATAAATAATTATATACCAATAAATTGGATAATTTAAATAAAATTGTAAAATTCCCAGGAGGACACTGGCTGAAACTGACTTAAGGAGTAATAGAAAATGTATCTATAAAAATTTATGAAATTGAATTAGTAGTCAAGAAAACCCAGGCCCAGAGGGTTTCACTGGTGATTTCTACCAAACAATTCTTAATAATAAATTACATTCCTTCACAAATGCTTCTAAAAATATAAGAGGAGGGAACAATCTCTAACTCATTACCTTAGGCCACTATTGCCCTCATGGGTAAAACTGTGAATAGAAGGAAATTACAAGACAAGAAAATTAGAGACTAGTCTCTCTCATGAGTAGATGCAAAAATTTTCAACAAAATACTAGTAAATGAATCCATCGACATATGACAAAGTTCATACACCATGACTAAAGTTTCTTTATCCTTGTAATATAAGATGGATCTAACATCTGAAATCAACTGAGGTAAAAACATCATGTCAAAGTAATTTATAAACGACCTATCAATAGAGGCAGAGAAAACATTAGACAAGTTCCAACACTCCTTCATCATAAAAATATTTAGCAAAGTTAGAATAGAAGGGGAATTTCTCAACCTGTTGACCGTAAGGTGCATAATTCCCAGAGCTGATATTGTACTTAATGACTAAGACTGACCTCTCCCCCTTAAGAACAGGAAAAAGACAAGAATATCAACCTTCACCACATGTATTCAACATCATAGTGGAAGTTCTAGAAGGAGTAATTAGAAAAGAAAATCTCATAAAAGAAATGCAGGATAGAAATGAAGAACCAAAGTGATCTGAAGATGATGTGGTCTTGTATGTAGCAAATTTGAAGGAATCCACCAGAAAAACATGTTAAACTCATAAATGAGTTCAGCAAGTTGGCAGGACAAAAGGTCAGTTCACAAAATAAGTAGTAAGTTTATTCCTTTGCGATGTACTATCAAAAATGAAACAATTAAATAATTTCATTTATAAAATGTACTTAGAAATAAATGTAATGAAACAAATTTTTTTAAACTTTTACTATGGAAAATACCAAACACTGTTGAAAGAAATTAAAGTTTACCCAAATAAATTGAAAGACATCTTATATTCATAGATCTGGTAACTTAATATTATTAAGATATCATTACTTCCCAAACCGATCTACAGATTCAATGCATTCCCTATCAGATTACCACCTGGGCTATTTTCAGAAATTGATAAAATAATTTAAAAATTCATATGAAGACTCAAAGGACAGACAATAGCTTGAAACAATCTTGAAAAAGAATGAAGTTGTAGGATTTGTATTTCCTGATTTCAAAAGCTACTTCAAAGCCAGAGAAATCATATCCGAGTGACAGTTACGTAAAAAGAGACATATAAACCAATGAGACAAAAGTGAAAACCCCAAAATACTACTTAACTCATAGTCAATTGATTTCCAATAATTTCCTAGGCTGTTCAATGCAGAGGATATCCTTCAACAAATTGTGGAGTGACAACCAAATAGACATATAGGCGATTAGACATATGCCAAAAAGTTAAGTTGAACCTGTATCTCATACCATTCAGAAATTCACTCCAAATAGATCAAAGACCTAAATCTAAGTGTTAAATCAATAAAACTCTTAGAAGAATGGATAGAGTAAAACTTCACAATCTTAGATTTGTCGAGGTATGATTTCTTAGATATGATACCAAAAACGTGAACATAAATAACAAATTGCTTTTTGTCAAATTAAAAACTTGTGCTCCAAAGGAGACTTTCAAGAAAATACAATCAATCAATGAGGGGAATATTTTAAAATCATATATATAAGGTTATGTATCTAGAATATATAGCTTTCAGAACTCAATTAAAAAAAAAAGATCAAAAATAAGTACAGGAAATAAAAATGAAACTGAAAAAGACACAAAATTTGGATGTCTCCATTCTGATAGGACAGACTAATGAAATGTTAAGGTCTTTGGCTGAAGAGATGTTTACTATTCTATTTTCAACTCAACTTCTGAAAATTGGCTAGGAGGCTAAAATATTTTTTTTAAATGAGTACTTAATCATTGACTAATAAATAATGGCTTAATATCATATCTATTAAGAATCAATCCATTGTCAGTAGATGATAAAACTAAGCTAACTAAGTAATACCAATACTCATACTCTCATACTCAATATGAGAGGCAAGTCCTCCTTTATGAAGGGTTTTTTTTTTTTTTTAGGTGGTAGCTGGACTTATTTTAGGGTACAGAATTTCACCTATGCATCTCTCTATGTGTCTTTTGTCCAGAATTTCCGCCTCCAAGATAGGCTATAATCATTGAAGAGAAGCACTGATGAACAAACTGGTTCTCAAGCTGCATGACCCAGAGAATAAGCATTTCATCTGCTTCTCCCATGAGGGCTAGGATTATACTGTCAGGACTGCTCGGGTAAGGAAATTTGGGTGACATAGTTTTTTAAAACATCTAACTAAATTTTAATTTTGTCCAAAGCATGAGCCTATTTGGAAAATAGATTTACTTACTGTTTTATTACCTAGATAAATTATTTAGTGCATGCATGATAAGTCACATAGGTCATTTCCAACTCTTTACAACACTATTGTCTGTAGCCTGCCAGACTCCTCTGTTCATGGGATTCTCTAGGTACTAATACTGGAATGGGTTGCTGTGTCCTTCTCCAGGGGATTTCCTGACCAAGGGATCAAACCTGGGTCTCCTGCACTGCAGGGAGGTTCTTTAGAGTAAGGAAAAGGAATTCAGTTCAGTTCAGTCGCTCAGTTGTGTCTGACACTTTGTGACCCCATAGACTGCAGCACACCAGACTTTCCTGTGCTTCACCAACTCCTGGAACTTGCTCAGACTCAAGCCCATCAAGTAGGTGATGCCATCCAACCTCTGTCATCCCCTTCTCCATCTGTCTTCAGTCTTTCCCTGCATCAGGGTCTTTTCCATGAGTCAGTTCTTCATATTAGATGGCCAAAATATTGGAGCTTCAACCCCAGCATCAGTCCTTCCAGTGAATATTCAGGACTGATTTCCTTTAGGATGGACTTGTTTGATCTTTAAGTCCAAGGGATTCAACACCACAGTTCAAAGCATCAATTCTTCAGCGCTCAGCTTTCTTTATGGTCCAACATTCATATCCATACATGACTACTGGAAAAACCATAGCTTTGACTACATGGACCTTTGTTGGCAAAGTAATGTCTCTGCTTTTTTATATTCTACCTAGGTTGGTCATAGCTTTTCTTCCAAAGAGCAAACATCTTTTAATTTCATGGCTACAGTCATCATCTGCAGTGATTTTGGAGCCCAAGAAAATAGTCTCTCACTGCTTCCATTGTTTCCCCATCTATTTGCCATGAAGTGATGGGACCAGATGCCATCATTTTCACTTTTTGAATGTTGAGTTTTAAGCCAACCTTTTCACTCTCCTCTTTCACTTTCATCAAAAGGCTCTTTAGTTCCTCTTTGATTTCTGCCATAAGGGTGGTGTCATCTGCATATTTGTCATTTGCATTTTCCAGTCTAGAATTTCTCATGATGTACACTGCATAGAAGTTAAATAAGCAGGGTGACAATATACAGCCTTGACGTACTCCTTTCCCAATTTGGAACCAGTCAGTTTTTCCATGTCCAGTTCTAACTGTTGCTTCTTTCCTGCATCCAGGTTTCTCAGGAGATAGGTCATGTGGTCTGGTATTCCCATCTCTTTTAGAATTTCCACAGTTTGAATCCACAGAATCCACACAGCCAAGGCTTTGATGTAGTCAATAAAATAAAAGTAGATGTTTTTTCTGGAACTCTATTGCTTTTTCTATGACCCAATGGATGTTGGTAGTTTGATCTCTGGCTCCACTGCCTTTCCTAAATCCAGCTTGAACATATGGAAGGTTTTGCTTCATGTACTATTGAATCCTTACTTTGAGAATGTTGAATATTACTTTGTTAGCATGTGAGATGAGTCCAATTGTGCAGTAGTTTGAACATTCTTTGGCATTGCCTCTCTTTGGAATTGGAATAAGAACTGACATTTTCCAATCCAGTGGCCACTGCTGAGTTTTCCAAATTTCCTGGCATATTGAATGCAGCACTTTCACAGCATCATCTTTTAGGATTTGAATGAGGGAAGATGAACTACATAACCAATATGGAAGCTCCACTTCTTGAGATCATAACACGTTTTTCCTATTGAATAAACTAACAGGGATACTGAATCATGTCTTTTAAAAATAAGTCAAGTGTCCATGTATTCACTTCCTTAGAGCATTCACTCCCTCCTCCTCTTTTCTTCCTCCTTCTTATTACCGTCTCTCCATTGTATTATCCCTCTAAGCTGTTTGTTCTTGTGCTGATAGACCAATTCTGAAAAGTTGTTTTTCTCCATCATGATTAGGATTTACGGATTATAATTTTCTTGTTTCCTTTCTTTGTTCTACTGGTGTTTGGCCTATGCATATAATATGCAAAAAAAAAAAGGGGGGGGTTAGAATTGAGTACACAGATGATACGCTTCCCATTTCGAGCCTAAGAGGATTTTATAGCCTCTCAGTTACTTTCATGTAACCTTAAGGATAAAAATGTCACCTTTAAAAATATCTCAAGGATCTAAACTGAATTCACTTTGAAGCTTTATTACTGGACACGCACAACCATGTCAAAGCCTCAATTAATAGATGAAATATTATCTCCTTTTTCAGTCTTAAATGTCTTCCAAAGCATTTCATGGACATGCAAAGTAGTTGGTTGATATTTTGGGGAGTATCTATGGAAGTAATTGAGCGCATGGCTAAGAGTATTTTTTGCACTAATTAAATATTCCAAACTTCTATCAAGATTATTGTCACCTATTTAATGGCTCATTGAGTTTACGGGCTATGCAAGTTCTCTTTCATCAGTAGAGTTAGGACATCCATTCTTGAAATGACAAATTAGAGAGCAGGATAAAAAGAAAAAAGAACATCTGAAAATTATACACATTTCAAATTTCTGGCATGGGTAATTCTGTTCATTGATAAAATAAATAATCTTATAATCTTATATTCATTTTCTTCAGATCCCACTTACACTTTTTGTATAACCTAGGATATTAAAAACCTAATGCTATGGAAAAATTTAAGTGTCCTCGAATGCAATGTGTATATGGAAAAATATCTTTAATATAGTTGCTAAATCTTATCTTCAAAAGAAATCTTTATCACTTGTATTTAAAATGGTTGAAATATGGACTGATAAATAAATTCCAGAAATCCTGGTATAAAGACGAAAGAAAAAGTTAGCATTAGAACGTGACTAGTATATAGAAGCTGACCATTTTTTGTTGTTGCTGAGTGAAAGAACGAATGGATGGATATATGCTTGGGACAGCATTGTGCCCCAAGGACACAATGAAGAATAAAATGGGTATGAAGCATAACCTCTTTTCGCTTATAGTCTAGCTGGGAAGATGGAAAGTAGACACAAATAAAATATAATTTTGAGTTTTGATAAGTGCTATGAAGAAAATAGGGATAGTTCTATTAAAAGGAACGGCAAAGGTATAGTTTTAAGTGCAGTGGTAAAGATGTTTAAATGGCGATATGATGGAAATAAGGATTGAGCCACACATAAATTAAAGTGTGCTCCAAGTACAGGGAATAGCTCATAAAAAGTTCCTAAAGTGGAAAGGACCTTGACACTCTCATGAGTTTGAAAAGTCACTGATGGAATGTGATGGGCAAAGGAAAAAGAGGCCAAAGATGAGTAAGAGACCCAAATCCTGCCACCTTGATAAAAACTTTGTAGAGCATGGTGGCTAAGAGGTACAGGAAGAGACTCTTAAGATATCACTTGGGTTGATATATGAAGAATAGGTTGAAAGAGGCCAGGAGTTGGAACAAGGAGAGAGGTAAGTTCATTATTATTTGTCTTCATCTAAGAACAAGACACAGGTTGCTTGGATTCAGAAATAGTGGAGAAGGAGACAAAAAGACAAACGTGTGACTGGTTTTGAGGGAGAAAGAATAGGAATTGATGATATATGGGATGAGCTGTCAGAAATGGTGAATGAAGATGATTTTACAGAAGTTCAGAAAATGAGAGAAACAGATTTGTATGTATGTTTGGAGGGGGTTACATTTTGGATGTCAAGAAAGAATCTAAGTCTAAAGGTCAGTGAGACTACTATCCTGAAAGGTACAAATAATCTTTGAATCCACAACAATAGCAGAGGACATTAAGAGACAGAATTTAGAGAAAGAAAGGAAAATGGCTAGATTTGAGCCTGAGGAATACCAGTGTTTTAGCAATAGAGGAAATGAGCCTGTAAAGAAAACAGAGGAAGCGCAGAACTAGGGGTAGGAATTGGAGAAGGAAATGGCAACCCACTCCAGTGTTCTTGCCTGGAGAATCCCAGGGATGGAGGAGCCCGGTGGGCTGCCATCTATGCGGTCACACAGAGTCGGACACGACTGAAAGTGACTTAGCAGCAGCAGCAGCAGCAGCAGCTGGGGTAGGAAGAAAGGAATGTCATTATTATGAGTAAGAAATAGTCAAAGGACAAATTGCCCCTAAAGACAAGAGAAGATAGGCTCCTATAGCACAAGTTAATACAGTTTTTCATGTATGAAAGATTTCTTCATTTCTCATAGGAGATGAAAAGGTATTTCTGAAAGTTCTGAAAGTGTTAGTCACTCAGATGTGTCTGACTCTATGTGACCCCATGGACTGTAGTCTGCCAGGCTTTTCTGCCCATGGACTTCTCCAGGCAAGAATGGTGGAGTGGGTATAGCCATTCCCTTCTCCAGGAAATCTTCCTGACCCAGGGATTGAATCCCAGTCTCCTGCATTGCAGGCAGACTCTTTACCATCTGAGCTACAAGGAAAGCCCCCAAGAGGTGTAATGGTATAGACAAAAGTAAAATTTTGAATTTGTGGAATTTTATGTTCATTTATATTTTATCAATGTTAGTATGAAGCAAGATCTTTTGATTTTGAAAATGGGAGCTAACAGGGGTTTAAAAAAAAATGAAAGGGCACTGTATGGGAGAAGAGGGAACACTAATCTTGAGAATGGGAAAACAGACCTACTAGAAAAGGGTAACAATTGATGGGCAGAATAGCTTTATCATAGTTTGTGTAGTGTTTTCCAGTTTAAAAAATACTTACTCATGCCCAATGTTTATTCATTTATTCAGTAAACATCATTTTCAGCTGGTGCTCATTATAGCCTGTGTTAAGCGTTGGTCATTCAGTTGTGTCCGACTCTTTGAGACCCTGTGGACTGCCAGATTCCTCTATCCATGGAATTCTCCTGGCAAGAATACTGGAGTGGGTATCCATTCCTCTATCCAGGGATCAAACCTGATCTCCTGCTGTGCAGGCAGACTCTTTCCTGTCCAAATCACCAGAGAAGTCCCATTGTAGCCTATGGGGCACCTAAGCCGAGTCTTATTCTCTGCAGATGGAAAAAAAAAAAAAAAACCTCATTTGGAAGATATCATTTACTTCAATGGAAGTGGCTTTGTTTCTATGTGCAGAATTGGGATTTCAATCTAGATTTTCAAATAAATATTTGAAGCCTTATTTCCCCCATTAAGGCACATTCTGTAGATAACTTTATGCTTAAGTAGTAATGATATATAGTCCATAGGGTCACAAAGAGTCAGACATGACTGAATGACTAAATTTCAGTAATGACGAAAAGTCTAAATACTTTAACTTCCTATTATTTTACACTCAAGATTGTTAAGATTAAAGATAAAAATATTTTGAAAAAATCATTTTCAAATACTAGCTCTATCATTTCTTATCTTATCCATGCAGATTCAATGCCAGGCCATGCCTCTACACAGCTGAGACCAAAGAGTTCCATGGGATCATACTTTTAGACTGACATGAATGGTCAAGGCAACTGAACATCCAATTTAGCTGATTTTGTTCTACCAACTTGACTGATCATTGGACTGAATTGACCAGAAGGCACTACCATGCAAACACAGTAAGTTATATTTTTTTAGAGGCTGCAAGCTATGCACTGGATGCTGTATTAACTATTTCAGAGTAGTGTTCTGCCACTGAAGTGACAATATATTCTGAAACAACTTTATATGAAGAATATGGTGATTTCAGAGAAAGAAACAGAATATCTAAGTTTTCTCATCTGTATCAGTCTCGCCTCTTGGGTGGCAAACGGCAGAAACTGATCCTGATTAAATTAAGCTGAAAATGCATTCATTAAATTGTGTTTAAATAGGTCATGTTAGGTAAGATCTGAGAATTGAAGGAGACGAAAGCAGAGGGTACCTATTTACGAATCTGAGCTATAGCCTGGTGGCCAGGACAGATTGCACTGGGCTAGATTTTTGGCAGTTTATTTTCAGTGCTTCTGAGTGTGTGTGGATAAGGTTGAGTATCTCGATTACTACTATTAGTACTACCAATAAAAACAATATTGTTATATGACACATAATGAAATACTACTCTCCAATGCTGTGTATTTCATGTGTTCATACAAACCTAGAAATTAGTACTATGCATATCTCCATATGCATAGTATCCACATAAGGAGCTTCCCTGGTAGCTTAGCTGGTAAAGAATGCAAGAGAACCCAGTTCGATTCCTGGTTCAGGAAGATACCCTGGAGAAGGGATAGGCTACCCATTCTAGTATTTTTGGGCTTGCCTGGTGGCTCAGATGATAAAGTATCTGCCTGCAGTATGGGTGACCTGAGTTCAATCCCTAGGTTGGGAAAATCCCCTGAACCCACTCCAGTATTCTTGCGTGGATAATCCCCAAAGACAGAAAAGTCTGGCGGGCTACAGTCCATAGGGCAGCAAAGAGTCGGACACGACTGAGTGACTGAACACATATCTGCATTTAATATAAGAGGAAACTATAACTTGGAGAGATTGACCTTCAACAAAATCACATGGTTGGCAGATGGCAGAGTCATACTCAGTCTAAATCAAGTCAAAGCTGTCTTGTTAACTTCTGAATAATGCGTCAGGCCAACTTAAAATAATGGTATCTTTGGTTAATACCATTTAAGGAATACAGCCTGTAGGAAAATTAGGTTTTATTTTTATTTTTCTCTTGGGCATTTCACTTTTCCTTTAGGTCTCCTATGCTACTGCTGCTGCTAAGTCGCTTCAGTCGTGTCGGACTCTGTGCGACCCCATAGACGGCAGCCCATCAGGCTCCCCCATCCCTGGGATTCTCCAGGCAAGAACACTGGAGTGGGTTGCATTTCCTTCTCCAGTGCATGAAAGTGAAAAGTGAAATAGAAGTCACTCAGTCATGACTGACTCTTCGAGACCCCATGGACTGCAGCCTACCAGGCTCCATGTCCATGGGATTTACCAGTCTCCAATCCATGGGATTTTCCAGGCAAGAGTACTGGAGTGGGGTGCCATTACCTCCTCCTATAGACCTGTGTAAATATATGTTTATGGTTAAAAATCTAATACATATGGTTTTCAATCTCCACTTAAATCATGCCATGCACAAATTACCAAGGAAAATAAGGAATTAAGTATAAGAAAAAGGGGAAAAGTTTTCTAAGACTTGTTTTCAAAGGATTAGAGAAACTCAGTCAAGACCATGTAATATACTAGTTATGTGTTGAGAGAAAAAAATGCTTCTCTTGCTTTATGAAAATTATGAGCACAGTTTTAGAAGTAAGAGACCTTTGAAAGATGTCTTCATTTTTAGAAAGTTATCAACTTCAACATCCAGTATTTGATATAGGAAACAGATTCTCTAATGAGTATGAATTTTGGAAAGAAAAATAATGAAGAGAAAAATTAACTGGTAAACTTGGAATCAGATTAACAATAACATCAGGTACACAAGATTTTGGCCAAAAGAATGCTGAAATTGGTAAAGGATGTTGGAAGTTCTTGTATACGATAGGACTTCTTCAATGCACTAATTGTAAATATTTTTCCACTGTTTATATTTAATTTCTGGTACAGGTAGAAAGTGAGAATTCAAAATGTTTTTCACTGTAAATATTCGTATTTCTGGTAGGCAGAATATAAATATATTAATTTCCTCTAAGATAAGGTATAGGTCTTCCCTGGTGGCTCAGATTGTAGAGAATCTACCTGCAATGCAAGAGGCCCAGGTTTGATCTTTGATTCCAGACGATCTCCTGGAGAAGAGAATGGCTACCTGCTGCATTCTTGCCTGGAGAATTCCGCGGACAGAAGAGCCTGGCGGGCTATAGCCCATGGGGTCACAAGAGATGGACACAACCGAGGGACTAACACATGGTAAGATATATGAAAGACCTTTCTGTGTTTTGGTTTTTTGTTTTGCTTTTTGGTGTCTTTCAGTGAGATAATATGTGACCAATATAAAGAATGCATGCAGTTATAGTCATTAAATCTGGTTAAAAATGCTGTTTCAGTTCACCACCAACTGATGGCTCAAATTAAGATGGAAGAGACTTAACTCCCCACCCCACCCTCAATTTATTTACATTTGTATCCCTCAGACAAGATACCGGCAAACCTTCTATCTGCATAAAGTGCACACAGGAATAATTTAAATGAGGAGAAAAGGAGAATGCTGAAAAGAATGTTTTGAAAAGTTTTCTAGGGAAGTGGTCAGAGCCTGTTAGGAACACTTTGAACCAGCGCTAAGGTAAATGAGAGCATTGTCACCTCGCACAAAGACTGCTCATCAGGCCTTCTTTGTTCTGCAGCTCATGTTTTAAGTAGAAGTTCATTTCCAATAACTGCACATATTCTTCTATTCATATGTAAATTGAATTAAAGCTGTTATTCTTTCTTCCTCACAATCTGCCTTTAAAGTAATAATATAATTTATGAAAGAGTGCCATGAGAGATGGGGGCTTATGGACACCGGCATGTTCTGGCTTTTAACCAAACCCTTGCTGGCCTTCTTGAAGGAGAGACTGTCTCACTTCCCCTCAGGGATCTATTTGAACATTAAGGGGTTATCACTGGAGTTGTTATTGGCTTTAGATATTTCCACTGATAAGACATTTGGATTCCAATGGCAGTTTTATGGCTCTCCTTACAGCTGTGATCAGAGTGGAAGTGCATAAATGGTCCCACCGCCTGTCCAGAGAGAGAAGGAACCACACGCCCCGGGTTCCACTGGCTTTGCCATCACCTGCTGGGTGCCTTGAATAACGTAAGAGTACAGGGGCCTTCCCTTCTTCTGTGTGCAGATTAATTTCCTGTGGCAAATGTTGCGTGAAAATTTCAAGGGCAATTGAGTCCTGTATGCTTTCTCACTTGCTCCTCTTTTTTTCCCTTCTTTTTTCTTCTGTTTTCTCTTTTTTTTTGGTTAAGGTTGTGAGTTGCTAATTTTACGTGCAATTAAGTTGTACATGCCCCAAGTTAAGTAGGGCACCTCAACTGCACTTTAAAACCATCAGTTATAAACATACCCATGGTATCTGATGTCTCAAGGGAGGAACCTGATTCTGCTTTGATGAAGTCATTTTATATGAATGTTTCTCCCTACTTTTACAAGAGTACTGTGGCTATTAACGTAAACAAAATAGGACATTTCATTCCTACATGCTTTGGTTTCTCAGTCTGTTGAAAGATAAAGAAACAAGGAACATTTACAGAACTTCTCAATTTGTATTAGGAAAGAAAGGGTTACTGCACTTTTAAATTAACAAATGCAGAATACCTACAACTCTTTCTTACAGTATGCTCCAAGTTGTGTTCAGTATTTAAAACAATGGCTTGCAAGCATCTTTATTAATGAACTTGAAAAAACTGTTTTCTTTCATGGAGGGAACATTGAGTCAAGATGACCATCTGGGATCAGATGAGTGTAGTTTTAAATCCATGTTCTGCCAGCTGACAACTCTAAGATTTTGAGAAATTTCCTCTCTTCTAAGCCTCAGTTTCCTCCATTTTCAAATGAAGAAAAGACAAAAACAAAACAAAGACATAACTTGCAAGAGAGTTGAACAGATTAAATTAGATGATACTTGAAAAACCAAGCTTTCATCAACATCTCAGAAGGCAGTGACAATTATTATTCACAGCTTCTCAAAAGTTGTCGTTCATTTCAGGAAGACTGTGTGTGCTTAGGACCATTTAAAATCCTACTGAATAAATACTAAAATTGTTCAGGGAAATTAGCTAGGCTATCTGCCAGGGGTTTTCCAATGAAATAGATGTGTGTTTCAACTTTCCAACCATGTTGTAGGGCTAGTGTAGACAGAGCCGGCTCTCCTTACCAGCCCCCTCGCCCTATTCTGTACCCGCAGAGGGGGACTGTGTTCATCCCACTGATGGTGGCAGAGGTCCCTCCATTAGCGCTCTGTGGAGTCCATCTGTCCCTTCACTGTACAGGCCTCACTTAGTCCATCTTCCGTACCTTCCCCTTCGGTATACTTTATATATCATTTGCATAGTGTAAAATTTAACAAGTGATGCTGGAGATAATAAATCCCACAACTGCTATTTCTGTTTGAAAACCATGACCCAGTGTGGTGAAAGTGCCAAACAGTCTGGGTCTGTGCCTGTTTGCAGGGCTTTCTCTTCGCATATTTTACTGTCACTTTCTTGACATTTTTGTCAGCTTAGAACTGCAGGGCATAGGTGCTGGCGGCAGGTCTCACCACATTTTTATTCTCCATTGCATTTCCAGAGCCTGTGAAAACATAAAATAAGGCTGGGGGTAGGCAGGGAGGGAAGGCCGAGGAAGCACTCAGAGGAGAGGTGATCGCGTCAAAGGCAGAGCAGTGAGGGTAAGGCTGTGAAAGTCAGAAAGTGCAGCCTTGTCACTGCAAGCCAGTGCTCACCGTCCAAGGGCTTCTAAGCCACCCCCCAAGCCCTGAAGTCCTGACATGGAAACACTGAGATTTGCCGTCAAAGACATGCCGTTATTTAATTTGCTCATTATGCCAGCAAGATAGAAGGCAATATTTGAATCTGTTTGCAGAATATATTTTTTCTTTTCTTTTGACAAACTGTGCATTTCTAGACAGTGGAGATGATGTCTACACAAAACCAGTATTGTTTTCCCTGGCTTTAATCATCTCATATGGTTTTACTGCCCTTTAGGATCTTCTTGTTCTTTTTTTGTTTCTTTTTTAATTCATGGAAAAAATGTACAGTTACATAACATGGCTCAGATGGTGAAGCATTGGCTCACAATGTGGGAGACCTGGGTTTGATCCCTAGGTAGGGAAGACCTCCTGGAGAAGGAAATGGCAACCCACTCCAGTCCTCTTGTCTAGGAAATTCCATGGATGAAGGAGCCTGGTGGGGTCCCAAAGAGTTTTGCATAACTGAGCTACCTCACTTTCACTTTCACTTTCATATAACAGGGCATCTGAGAATTACTAATGTCAAAAACACCTTTTGTCACCACCTTCCAGCTTTTGTAAATGAAGGGGAGATAAGAGTGAGCAGGCTGTCATGTACATCTATTCAAGTTTGACAGTTACCAATATTTAAATAACATTAATAATAACAATATTCATAATTAAACAACAACTCTATTTATGGTTTAGAATCATTCTCCCAAGGAAACCTGGTACTATTTATTTTAATTTCTCTAAGATTAAATTTCCTCAAGAGCTTCCCAGTGGTAAAAGAATCTGCCTGCCAGTGTAGGAGACTTGGGTTTGATCCCTGGGTTGGGAAGATTCCCTGTAGAAGGAAATAGCAACCCACTCCAGTATTCTTGCCTGGGAAATCCAATAGGTAGAACAATCTGGCAGGCTACTCAAAAAACTAAGATCATGGCATCTGGTCCCATCACTCCATGGCAAATAGATGGGGAAACAGCGGAAATCGTGAGAGACTTTGTTTTTGGGGGTTCCAAAACCACTGCAGATGGTGACTGTAGCCATGAAATTAAAAGATGCTTGCTCCTTGGAAGAAAAGTTATGACCAATCTAGACAGCATNAGAGACTTTGTTTTTGGGGGTTCCAAAACCACTGCAGATGGTGACTGTAGCCATGAAATTAAAAGATGCTTGCTCCTTGGAAGAAAAGTTATGACCAATCTAGACAGCATACTAAAAAACAGAAAGATTACTTTACTGACAAAGGTCCATCTAGTCAAAGCTACGGTTTTTCCAGTAGTCATGAATGGATGTGAGAGTTGGACTATAAAGAAAGCTGAGTCTGAAGAATTGATGCTTTTCAATTATGGTGTTGGAGAAGAGTCTTGAGGGGCACTTGGACTGCAAAGAGATCAAACCAGTGCATCCTAAAGGAAATCCTGAATATTCATTGGAAAGATTGATGCTAAAGCTGAAACTCCAATATTTTGGTCTCCTGACACACAGAACTGACTCATTGGAAAAGACCCTGATGCTGGGAAAGACTAAAGGCAGGAGGAGAAGGGGATGACAGAGGATAAGATGGTTGGATGGCATCACCAGCTCAATGGCCATGAGTTTGAGCAAGCTCCGGGAGTTGGTGATGGACAGGGAAGCCTGGCATGCTGCAGTCCATGGGGTCCCAAAGAGTCGGACACAACTTAGTGACTAATGGCAGCAGCATATTTTCCCAAACTCTTCATGAAGGGAAAAGAAAAATGTTATCTTATTAACTACATTTGGATAATACACATTCCCAAACTTAATCTAAAATGGAACCATTTTTTCCCATTAGAACAGGTGTTCATGTGGAAGGGATGGGGAGGTGGGTAGAGTACTCCAATGCCAATAGTACACAGTTTGAGCAACATAGTTCTAGTAGCCAGTTTATAATTTCGCCTTTCTGAGTACACTCATTGTACGTTTTATTGAGTGCATCCAATTACTTGTTTTCATTGCAAAGGACTCTCAAGTATTTGACAATTTCAGGGAAGGTCAAAATTTAGCTTCCAAACAATTTCCAGAGTATGCTGATGTTCTCTTGGATATTAGAACTAAACAAAACATTTATTAAGGCTTTAAAAAATAGAGACACTTTAAATAATAGAGAGATGAGTATAAAAATAAATCAAATAGCTTTTAATAACTCACTGAGATGGCCTGGACCATACTAATGGTATAAACATAGTAAGATGTTAAGACAGTTAGAGGATTTGGTACAAACAGTACAGCTTTTGATAAACATCTGCAGATGCATCAGTAGAGTGTGAATTTCTATCACCAGAATTACTGAGTCATAAGGATTGTGCTTTTATGAATTTGACAGATGTCACAAAACTGCCTTTCAGGCAGGTCACGTTGATTTATACTTCCACCAAGATCTTTTTATATATATAGATAGTTCTTTTGTGTTAATTTGCTCTTTGCTTTCATTTCTCTATTGGGCTCTAGATGAACTCTAGTTGATAATTTAAACAGATTATATCAGATTTACAGAAGAATTCTGACATCATTGCAGTATTGAATCTTACTATAAAGGAGCACAAAATGAATTTTTTCCTCCTTGTTTATGTGTTTATTCACTCAGTCGTGTCCGACTCTGTGTGACTCCATGGACTGTAGCCCACCAGGCTCCACTGTCCACTGGATTTCCCAGGCAAGAATACTGGAGTGGGATGTGATTTCCTCTTCCAGTGGATCTTCCCAACCCAGGAACAGAACCTGCACCTCCCACATCTCCTGTGTCTCCTGCATTGCAGGCTGATTCTTTACCTGTTGAACCATCGGGGACTCCCTTTATCCCCTTAGTTGAATCTAATTTTACTTTAAAAGGGTGATTGATATTTCTTGCTAAAGTACTTGGGCGTTTCTGCTTTGTTATTTTAAGCCAGGAGTTACCTATTTCATTTTTGCCTAAATAAAGATGAACAGACCATAGCCGGTGCCAATTTGTTTACATGCCATCCATGGTTGCTTAGGGTTGAATTGTTGGAACAGAGACCACATGAGCTGCAAAGCTTAAAATTTACAGGTAAAATACCCTTTACTTATAAAGTTTGCTGACTCCTACTTCAGACCATTTGTTTCCTTCTAATTACATTTTCAGTATTGACTTCTATATAGAAAAATACTACTTTTATTGTTAATTTTGTAATTGATCTCTTGTTTATTATGATTTATGATTTCCTTAAAATTTCTAGGTATATGAAGATAGTTATAATGTTAGTTTCATACTCCCTTTGTATTTATCTGTTTTCTTTCATTGGCCTAGCTCCACTGACATATACATGCACCTATAATGTTTCCTTCATTTATGTAAAAATTTATTTCTTTAAATCTATATATTATTCCTATTTCATTAAACTAAATATGGATATTAAATGTAGTCAGATCCTTTCCCAGATCCATTGAAATATTCATGAATAATGTTCTCCTTTGACCTTTGTATATGATGTATTTTAACAATAGATTTTCTATTTTGTAATCATTATGAATGAACTTCACTTGGTTAGATAGTATTCTATTTTTTAATGCCCAGCTGAGTTTCATTTGCTAATAATTTATTAAGTATTACATCAATATTCAAAAGTAAAATTCATTTATTTCTAGTTTTGTAGTTTGCAAATTTAGGATGCTAACTTTGTATTGGGCCTTTAAAAATAATTTGAATGTTTCATTTTTTTCCCCCTATGATCTGAATTAGTTAAGAGCATGAAAATTGTTTTGCCCTTGAATGAATTAAAGAATGTACCTATGCAACCATGTGGACTTTGGAGTTATTAGGCAATATTATTTTAATACATCTGTCAGTATCTTTCTTTGCTATTGGATGAAATGCTCTGTATTTGCAGGAAGACATTTAGTATTGTATTTTTTATTAAAAACTATCCATTCAATTCAGACTCTCAACTTTATATGGAACAGAAGATTTAGAAAGCATAGATATTTGTTGTTGATGGTGGTCAGTCACTCAGCCAAGTCTGACTCTTTGTGACCCCATTATCTGCTACACTCCAGGTTTCCCTATCCTTCACCAGAGCTTTCTCAAACTCATGTCCATTGAACTGGTGATGCCATACAGCCATGTTATCCTCTGTCATCCCCTTCTTTTCTTGGCTCAATCTTTCCCAGCATCAGGGTCTTTTCTCATGGGTTGGCTCTTCACATCAGGTGGTCAAAGCATTGGATCTTCAGCGTCAGCATCAATCCTTCCAATGAAAATTCAAGGTTGATTTCCTTTAGGATTGACTGGTTTGATCTCCTTGCTTTTCAAGGGACTCTCAAGAATCTTCTCCAGCACTACAGTTCAAAAGCATAAATTTTTCAGTGCTCAGACTTTTTTATGGTCCAACTCTCACATCTGTATATGATTACTGGAAAATTTTTTAAATTAAGAATTAATAGAATTTATGTTCTATGTATCTTTGACAATATTACTTCATTCACTTCAGGAAAATGAGAGTGAATATCAAAAAAGAGGATAACATTTGATAAAAGAAATGGTGGCAAGATCCCAGGAGAATTGACTAGATGTAATTTCCTGGATGAGACTTGTCTAAAAGAAAAGCTACTGGACAAAACCAGGAAATCAGTGGGTCCCGGGATATAGATAAGAACCAATCCTAAGTAATAAATAGAAAGGATACAAAAATGGGAGTTCTGAGAAAGTGAGGAGGACTCTTCAAAAAAAAAAAAAAACCAAACAAACCAAACAAACATAATTAGATACTTAAAAACAACAAGCAAGATTGTACAAAGAATATTTTGGGACGATTATTAAGGAAACCATAAGATGGCATGATTATTAGCATGGTACACAGAAGGAATTTAAGCAAAAAGGACACGTTCAATCTGGAATTAGAGGCATTGTTCACTCTCAAGGGTATCATAAAAGTGAGTTAGTAGAGAAGAAAATGCAACTTTAGCATCCTATTTGTTCTGCAATGAACAGTATTTCTACAATTGCTCTCATCTCACATGCTAGTAAAGTAATGCTCAAAATTCTCCAAGCCAGGCTTCAGCAATATGTGAACCATGAACTCCCTGATGTTCAAGCTGGTTTTAGAAAAGGCAAAGGAACCAGAGATCAAATTGCCAATATCCACTGGATCATGGAAAAAGCAAGAGAGTTCCAGAAAAACATCTATTTCTGCTTTATTGACTATGCCAAAGCCTTTGACTGTGTGGATCACAATAAACTGTGGAAAATTCTGAAAGAGATGGGAATACCAGAC
>SJYX01013794.1:448674-471231 GCA_006410675.1 Oreotragus oreotragus | reverse complement strand
GCAGAGACATTACTTTGCCAACTAAGGTCCGTCTAGTCAAGGCTATGGTTTTTCCTGTGGTCATGTATGGATGTGAGAGTCGGACTGTGAAGAAAGCTGAGCGCCGAAGAATTGATGCTTTTGAACTGTGGTGTTGGAGAAGACTCTTGAGAGTCCCTTGGACTGTAAGGAGATCCAACCAGTCCATTCTGAAGGAGATCACCCATGGGATTTCTTTGGAAGGAATGATGCTAAAGCTGAAACTCCAGTACTTTGGCCACCTCATGTGAAGAGTTGACTCACTGGAAAAGACTCTGATGAGGGGAGGGATTGGGGGCAGGAGGAGAAGGGGACGACCGAGGATGAGATGGCTGGATGGCATCATGGACTCGATGGACATGAGCCTGAGTGAACTCCGGGAGATAGTGATGAACAGGGAGGCCTGGCGTGCTGCGATTCATGGGGTCGCAAAGAGTTAGACACGACTGAGCGACTGAACTGAACTGAATGAGTATTAGGTTTTTATAACTTAGAATCAACATATGATAACAATTGAAGAATTTAACATAGTCTAGAAGTGATTTATCTGTGCTAAAATGTGAAAGGGAAAAGGAGTAAGGCCTGTGGGGATAAACATAGGAGAGGTAGTTAGGGGCTTCAAAATCTCTGTGTTATACAGAAGGGAGCAGAGAGATGCCTCAACCAATAATAAAAGAAGAAATAGACTCTTAAGAAATGCTATTTTGAATCATAAAATAACCAACAGAAGAACAGAAGAATAAGAACAGTATTTTTATCTACCTGTCAAAGATTGATGGAGTGGGGAATTGAGATATTTTAAATAAGCTGTGAAAGTCAATCATTAGTGTCTGAAACTGACAAGCCAAACATTTCTAGGAACATCTGTTCCAGTTGTGGAGGTCACATTAGAAGGACTAAGAGCAGACCAGGAAAAACGCGGTGGACTTTGGGAGGGAGGATTTGGTGGGATAAATTACTTTGGAGGAAAGAATATAAGCCCTCCTATTATTAGTCTTTGATGTCTCTCTGTGTCCATGTTCTACTGCTGTGATAGTGTGTACAATTATGATAATTATGAAATTTACCTTTAGATAGCTGATCTTTTAGGATTTTTCACCATTAACAGCAAATATATAAATGGGACAATCTTGGGGAATCTGAAAAACATTCAGATTATCCTGAAAACAGTCTTCATTCAGAAAGTCTGCACACCTTATGCATGCTTCTAAATCATACTGCTTTGTCTCTTAAAGTTATTTATCCTATTTTGTTTTAATTAGCACAGCTTTGCATCATTTTTTGTTGTTAGAAGTGTAACTTATACATTAGAGGCACACTTTGATGGACGTGTAAGTAGACTGCATCAAATAAGTAAACAAGGATCTGAAGTCATAGTTTATGTAACATCATATTAAACGTATTGTTGAATTCATCTTCCCCTATATCACTTTGGCTATATGAATTGAGTCAGGGGAGTCATCATAAATGAGATCTAAATTCTACAATATTCTGCTTCTCATTAGGAATTAATATCATGTTTTTCAATGAAAAAACAAAAGTCATTTAGGCTAGTGATTTCTAGAACCAGCTAAATGTTAGGTTCACCTGGGGATGCTTACAAAAGCTCAGGGATGTTGAATTCTCTCCTGGAGATGTTGGTTGAGCAAGTCTCAGGGAAGGTTTCAGGAATCTCATTATTTAAAAGTGCTCCAAGGGATTCTGGGGCACATTCAGATTGGGACCCAGTAACTACCCTCTCTTGTTTCCTTTTTCCCAGTTCATAGGAAACTGAGGGTTAAATTAATTCTTCATCATTATCCCTTGTCCGTTCTCCCCTTGACCTTGGTTATTTCATTTCATTGTGCCATATCCTGGTCCTGATTTTTTTTTAAAAAATCAATATAGAAATGAATGCATAACATTCATGGATTTATTTTTTAATGGAATATAATTGCCTTGCAATGTTGTGCTAGTTTCTGCTGCACAATAGTGTGAATCAGCCCTGTGTCTACATACACCTCCTCTCTCGAGTCTCCCTCCCACTCCTCCATCCCACCCCTCTAGGTCATGACAGAGCACCAAGCTGAGCTCCCTATGC
Source organism: Oreotragus oreotragus (assembly GCA_006410675.1). NCBI lineage: Eukaryota > Metazoa > Chordata > Mammalia > Artiodactyla > Bovidae > Oreotragus > Oreotragus oreotragus. The sequence continues at coordinate 469,133 of SJYX01013794.1, read as the reverse complement.
TATAAGTAGCTTCTCACTAGTTACCTATTTTGCACATGGTAGTATATATGTCAAAGTTACTCTCTCAGTTCTTTCCACCTCTTCCTTCATCATGTCTACAAGTCTGTTTTCTATGTCTGTGCCTCTATATTACTTATTTACTGCCCTGCGAATAAGGTCATCAGTACCATTTTTCTAGATTCCACATATATACGTTAATATAGCATATTTGTTTCTCTCTTTCTGACTACTTCAATCTGTATAATAGACTCTAGGTTCATCTGCATCTCTATAACTTACTCAATTTCACTTCTTTTTTTATGGCTGAGTAATAGTCCATTGCTGGTGGCCCAGATAGTAAAGCATCTGCCTACTATAAAGGATACCCAGGTTCGATCCCTGGGTTGGGACGATCCTCTGGAGAAGGAAATGGCAACCCACTCCAATACTCTTGCATGGAAAATCCCATGGATGGAGGAGCCTGGGTCCATGGGGTTGCAAAGAGTCAGACACGATTGAGCAACTTCACTTCACTTCACTTCAGTATTCCATTGCATATATGTAACACACGTGAAAAGATGCTCAACATCACTCACTATTAGAGAAATGCAATCAAAACTACAGTGTAGTACCACTTCACACCAGCCAGAATGGCCATCATCAAAAAATCTACAAACAATAAATACTAGAGAAGGTGTGGAGAAAAAGGAGCCCTTTTGCACAGTTGGTGAGAATGTAAATTGGTACGGCCTCTGTGGACAACAGTAAGGAGGTCCCTTTAAAAACTAAACATGGATTTTCTAGATAGCTGATTTATATGGATTTTCTTGATAGGTGATTTATGTGGATTTTCTTAATGCTACTTTTGAAATCTAACAAAATCTGTTCTGCTAACATCTGTAGCTGCCTGGGAAACAGGAACTCAACACCCCATTTCACGTAATTTTTGAGGGTTGTCAAGAAGGACCATGGTGTGAACACGGTAAGTTGACTCTATGCGCAAGTACAGAGGTATCTGAGCCTGAGATCATCCATCAAAAACTGTGTATAGTCATCGTGCATATCTTGCAAAACACAAGCACTTTTATAAAGTGGAAAAGTGGCTAGTTTTTCCTAAGGAGACTCTCAGTGAAAATCCCATTGTGGGTGAGGAAGGGAGAGCATTTCGTGTTTTGCAGTTATGAAGGCGCTAAAATATTCTAAGGCAGAGAGGAGAATTTCTGTGACACAAATGGTGTCTGTAGCATCTGCTTTTTTCTTATTGAAGACAATTTTTAAAATGTGATGTTGAGAGGTTATAGGTCACACAACACTCTTCTTTCAGTGGACTCCCAGAAGCCAGTCAGCAAAAAGTTCAAGCAGTAAATGGGAAGAGACACGTACAAGATGGCTGGCCCTGGTTTCCATATTCTTTCTCCCTTGATCTTCACAACCAAGCTCCTTTTAATTAGCATGTTTACAAGGTATAAGGGGAACAGAGCTGGTTATCAAGGATTCACCTTGATGTAGGATTGTCTAACCCACGAGGGTCACCTTTTCTGTCTTAAAAGGTGTTGGAGGTGGGAGGCAGGGAGTGGATGGGGAGGGGATGGTAAGGAGACTTTCAAGTCCTGAAAAAAGCTGCATGGTAAGCAGATTCAGACAAGTGAAGTATTCTGAAATCATCACTGATCTTGGACTGGACATCGCATGGGGGCTACTGAATTTGAATGATGACCTGAGCCTTCTGCAGCCCTTTAGCCGCAAGCCCCCGGGGCAGGTGTCTTCTGAAGTATGAAGAAAAAAATGAAGCATGAAAAGTTTGTTGTATGTCTTGTTTGTATTATAGTTCTAGCTGAGACAAAGTGAATTTTGTGGCATCCTATCCTCTCTTCCCTAGTGAGCTTGGGATTGGATATTACAGATGAAAAACAAAAAGATATTTGTCTTAAAGTTTAGAGGACAGAACAAAATGGAGTGTGGGAGGGCAGTTAACCCTCTCATGGGCTTCCAGATAGATGTTGCTATGCTTCTTACACACACAGGCTCATAGAAACCATAGACTATTCATGCCTATGTGTATGAGGGATATTGACGAGATATCATACACTTTAACACAGTTATAATAAAAGCATGGCAAAGTTCATGGATTAGCTACTTCAATAAGAAATGCTTTCTTTCTGCATAAATCAAGGTACAAGATCCAGATGGGAAAAAGTGACACTATTTATAGCAAAATAGCATTTATTCTCAATACCCCTTGTGTGCGTGTGGGTCAAAGAGGCAGGTGCCCTTTTTCTAAGTTGCGTAATTGACAAATGACCTAGTGGTTGGAGAATTCTGGAAAGTTTTGTGCATTTAGGAATGTTTCTAAAATTTCTGAATGTTTGAAATGCAATATAATCATGATAGACATAGACCACAAAGTCAAGTCTTACTCCATCAAAATGATCTCCCCTCTCCTTCATAAAAATAATTCAAACATCTTTTTTAATGTTAGGAATACTAGAGGCTAAAAATGTCTAAGAGAATTTGGATAAATCAAATATTCTCTTCCTTTTATCTTCCAGAGTGTGATGTCTTTAGCAGTGTTACAAGCAGGACTTATGCACAAAATACACTACAAATCCTCCTAATTCTCATTTAGTTGTGAGGACCAGCATTTTGAAACACCAGTGCAAAAGAACAGGTCAGAGGGGGATGTATTTTATTTGTTTTCCACATCTATGGGCAAAAGTGGCTCTCCATAACAAAAAGCAATGCAATCCTACTGCCTTGAATTGCCCTAGGTGGAAATCATCTCATTTTTTCCCCTCATGGAGAAATTTTTAGCTGCTTGTCTAGTGCAATAAATGCAGTTTTTCTGTCACTGCAATTTTTTCCTCCTTTTCACTTGAAAAGCCTAAAGCTTAGTTATTTCCAGGAATGCCCTCCCCTCCCTGCTTCCAAATGTTGCCCTGCTTATCTTATTTAGCCATGGGAATATTACAGACAATTAAGTGAAGATTATATATGATGACAAGATACTACCTTTACTGTCGTGAAACTTTTTCTGCAACACCCTTTGGTCATATGAGAATACTAAATGGGGACAATCAGAGAAATAATAATTGAAGCCCTTTTTTCTTTTCATTCTAGCACTTTCTCAATGAAGAGAGGTTCAGGGTTATGATGTCCGAGTTGCCACCATGTGTCTGCAGGATGCAGCAGTTGCTGCCTGAACAAGTTGCCTGTCTCTCATCTGGTTACTGAGAACTAAGAGTTAATGGACAATTATGGTGCATAAAAGTTCTGAGTTGCTTTGCTTGTGTCCATTAACATGGTCTTGGCTCAATAAGGAGAGTGACTCTTTATAGACCATTCTTCCTGTTCCAGGCATTGTACTCAGAGCTCACCTATATTTTCTGTGTAATCTTTTCAAAAGTATTCGAAGTAGGGTGGTCATCCACAGTTATTCATAGGAAATGGTAATTACTTTTTATAGGTAAGAAATGGTGGATAAAGGTGGATAACCACACACACTATTTTATACCTTGTCAGCCCAAGGAACCAGGTAGATGCTCCATGGTGACCTAGATGGGTGGGATGGGTGTGGTGGGAAGGAGGTTCAAAGGCAGAGGGTATATGTATGCATATGGATGATTCATGTTGTGCAGCAGAAATTAACACAGAACTGTAAAGCACCTATACCTCAACTAAAAAAAAAAAAAAAAAGATTGCACAGAAAATGTAGGAGAGCTATGAGTATAGTACATTTGATACACACTTTTAGTTATAATATGTGCTGAGATTGTATTTCCTATTGCTGCTACAGCAAAAACAACCACAAAGTTGTAGAATGAAGACAATTGCCATTTATTACCTCCATTCTGTAAATCAGAAATCTGGCCAAGGCTCATCTAAGTTCTCTGCTCAGGTCAAACAAGGCTGAAATCAAGGTGCCAACTAGGACTGGGTTCATTCTCATCTGGAGTCAGGGTCTCTTCCAAGCTCATTCCAGCTGTTGACTGAAATCAATTCAGTGTGGCTGTTAGGACTCTTAGTGACTCATGTCTTTAAGGCCCACAGGAGAATGGCTGCTGCTGCTCCTTGTCATCCAGCTAGATCTAGGTGGGTCCCACCCACTATAAATTCCACTTGAAGGGACTGAAAGGCAACTGATTAGGGACTTTAATTACATCTGTAAAATCTCTTTTCCTGTATAAAGTAACACAATCATTGGAAAGATATCCCATTATATTGCCAGGTTGTCCATCATTAAGTAGAAAGAGATTATAACAGGTGTTATATGGGGCAAGAAAGAGATTATAACAGGTGTTATATGGGGCAAGAATCTTGAGATCCATCTGAGAATCCATCTGATAACCACGAAGGGTTATCACTTTAAAAATTTTAATTTGGCAGCCACATGGACATTGTATGGTAGATATAAAAATAGCTTTATTTTAAAAATATGTTTCATAGTATGTAGCTAAAACAAGTTAAAATGTTCAGCTTTATTAAAAATATTTTATTTGTATATTGTTCCGTTTATATTTATTTATTCATCTTATAGATATTTTACATATTTTAAATATTTTTTAAAGTATATGTGAACAATAATTTTATTTTTTCCCACATTATCTTGCTTTTGCATCTGTTGGAAGAGGCCATCTGCCATGGGTCCTTGGTTTGCCTGCAGTCCTTGCTGAATGTGCCAAATCCTAACTATCCTCACCCTGAGAGAGTTCTGTAGTTAGTGTTGTAACCAATTAAGTAGATTAATGACTATCCTGAGACTGCTCACCCTCAAGGGCATCAATGGAGACAATTGAGCACCTTCCAAATATTTCTTATCATTTCGATATGTTTCAATTCAAAAAGAGATGAACCAATCTAATTTAATAAATGGGCAAAAGACAAGTAGTCACTTGACAAAACAGCTATGTCCCTTAGCCTGGGAACATGCTAGGAGCGCATAAGAAAACTAACTTCACAACAAGGAACCCCACTAACCTGGGTTCCATCAAAACACAGATTGGTAATTCCAGGCTGTGATAGTGCTGATGCATGGCAACGGGAGTGGCTTGGGGGTTGATGCATCTACCAGTGGAACAGTCGAGAGAATGTGGAGGTGCTAGTTAACTGGAAAATGCATCACTGCATTCCATTAAGTAACTCTCTTCAAAAACAGTTGTGACACTGGTTAGTATATAGGATTCCAGAAAAAAAAAAAAAGACCATTTTATGCTATATTTATGTCATATTTTATCAACTGGATGAAATAACTTGGTTCTGTCCTGTACTAGTTATACCTATGAAATCACTACCATAAAGCAAAGAGGAAAAAGAACATGGCAAAATGAACCAAGTCATAGAGTTCTGAAGTACCAAATTAAGCAATAATATATAAACAAAAAGATAAATAAAATCAGTTTCAAAATCAGTTTTCCTTCTCTTTTATTATGTTTTCAGACACATCTAATATATTACTTCAGTATTATTGCATTCATGGTAGTAATTTACCCCGAGTAATAAAATGCTGATGGCTTTGATGCCTAACTGGCAAATATGCTGGCAGTTTTTTACGCAGATGATACATAGTTTGAGGAAGATAGAGTCAGCTGCAAATGCAGATTGCATTCCTCAAGCTTCTTCCACACACATATCCAATCATTATGACATTAAAAAAACCTCCTTTCCCACCAAAACAGTCACCTTCTCAATGTAAACTTTCCCAATCAAGTTAAGAAACAAACCCCTCTTGGGTAAATCATTGCACTGCTAATGAAATCCAGACAGACAGCTTGAAAGTTAAAACAGAAAAAACAAAATTATCCAATGGAAATCATTCATTAGCAGTCCCTGGTTCATTGAAACTAACAGAATGTGGAAGAAACATGACGTGAATGTGTCACAGATGATAATAATCTTATGCCTATGCTGTGCTTTCTACCCAGATGGATCCAAAACACTCTTCTGAGTTTCCTAAGGGATGGGAAAATTGGCAGTTGACCATTACTACAAATTAATAACTCCTAGAATGACTCACAGTATAGATTAGCAACTGGATTCCATTATTACTCAAAGTTTTAAGAAACTCAACATGACTGTAGCAGCAACCTACTTCCACTAGAGGAAATGAACTAACTTCACACCAGATCTAGCACTTGACTTTTGAAACAATCATAGACACAATGAAGAATTCCTCTTATCTTTAGTATGCATCATGTTTACTTGGAGCTTTTTTTTGTCTTCTAAGCTTTTTTTCTAGAATTGCATTTGTAAGTATTAAAACATCCCAGAGTGAATCACATAAGGAGCAGCAATGCCATGCTTACACTGATTTGTATAAATGCTGGCCTGAGACCGCTCCTACTTTACCATTACAACATACACACACACACACACACACACACACACACACACACGTTATCACAGAACTGACTCAGTGAGTGGAGTAAGCATGGAATAGTTACTGGAGCAAAGAGAGAAAAGAAATAGGGAGTTGGAAGGTAGCTTCAGTGAATGTGTCTTTTGACTGATTCCTCCACATCACTGTCTTTGCCTCATCAGCATCAACTCAACCATATTTGAAAACATGCCAAAATGTATCTTCTGGAAATTAATTCACCTACGTTAGATGGAGTCTGATAAGAGTAGGTTACCCTGCCCCCTATAGTGAATATGCAGGTACAGCTCAGGCCAAATTGGCACTCTCTCAGCTTTTAAACTGTAAATAGAAGGTCACAATGACTGAAGATGTTTCAGGTTGTTTATTCCAACAGTGGTGTGTGAATAAGTCTGTTGAGTTCCTGGCACCAGAGCCCACTAATGGTGCTTGAGTCTCTTCCTTTGCAGCCATTGCTAGTTGCTAAGTCACTTCAGTCATGTCTGACTCTGTGTGACCCCATAGACAGCAGCCCACCAGCCTCCCCCGTCCCAGGGACTCTCCAGGCAAGAACACTGGAGTGGGTTGCCATTTCCCTCTCCAATGCATGAAAGTGAAAAGTGAAAGTGAAGTCGCTCAGTCGTGTCCAACCCTCAGCAACCCCATGGACTGCAGCCTACCAGGCTCCTCCATCCATGGGATTTTCCAGGCAAGAGTACTGGAGTTGGGTGCCATTGCCTTCTCCGTTTGCAGGCATGGTCCTTAGGTTTTCCCTCTCATTGTATAAGGCTGTCTATACAATTTCAATAGATATCTATTGACTTAAGTTTTTCAAAATTGGTGTCTTTTGCTTTCACTCAAAATCTACAGTTTTCAAGTTCTTTCTCTGTCACTTAGAAAATGCAGCTAAAATTTCACTCTGGGCCTCCATTCCAAGAAGCATTTGTTTTATATAGACTTTTTAATTGAAGTATAACATATATACAGAACCCTACATAGACAACTGATTCATTCAAGATTGAGAAAGGAGTACATCAGAGCTGTCTGCTATTACCTCGTTTGTTTAATCTATCAGTTCAGTTCAGTCGCTCAGTCGTGTCCGACTCTTTGCAACCCCAAAAATTGCAGCAGGCCAGGCCTCCCTGTCCATCACCAACTCCCGGAGTTCACTCAAACTCATGTCCTTCGAGTCAGTGATGCCATCCAGCCATCTCATCCTTGGTCGTCCCCTTCTCCTCCTCGCCCCAATCCCTCCCAGCATCAGAGTCTTTTCCAGTGAGTCAACTCTTCGCATGAGGTGGCCAAAGTACTGGAGTTTCAACTTTAGCATCATTCCTTCCAAAGAAATTCCAAGGTTGTTCTCCTTCAGAATGGACTGGTTGGATCTCCTTGCAGTCCAAGGGACTCTCAAGAGTCTTCTCCAACACCACAGTTCAAAAGCATCAATTCTTTGGCACTCAGCTTTCTTCACAGTCCAACTCTCACATCCATACATGACTACTGGAAAAACCATAGCCTNATGATGTCCGAGTTGCCACCATGTGTCTGCAGGATGCAGCAGTTGCTGCCTGAACAAGTTGCCTGTCTCTCATCTGGTTACTGAGAACTAAGAGTTAATGGACAATTATGGTGCATAAAAGTTCTGAGTTGCTTTGCTTGTGTCCATTAACATGGTCTTGGCTCAATAAGGAGAGTGACTCTTTATAGACCATTCTTCCTGTTCCAGGCATTGTACTCAGAGCTCACCTATATTTTCTGTGTAATCTTTTCAAAAGTATTCGAAGTAGGGTGGTCATCCACAGTTATTCATAGGAAATGGTAATTACTTTTTATAGGTAAGAAATGGTGGATAAAGGTGGATAACCACACACACTATTTTATACCTTGTCAGCCCAAGGAACCAGGTAGATGCTCCATGGTGACCTAGATGGGTGGGATGGGTGTGGTGGGAAGGAGGTTCAAAGGCAGAGGGTATATGTATGCATATGGATGATTCATGTTGTGCAGCAGAAATTAACACAGAACTGTAAAGCACCTATACCTCAACTAAAAAAAAAAAAAAAAAGATTGCACAGAAAATGTAGGAGAGCTATGAGTATAGTACATTTGATACACACTTTTAGTTATAATATGTGCTGAGATTGTATTTCCTATTGCTGCTACAGCAAAAACAACCACAAAGTTGTAGAATGAAGACAATTGCCATTTATTACCTCCATTCTGTAAATCAGAAATCTGGCCAAGGCTCATCTAAGTTCTCTGCTCAGGTCAAACAAGGCTGAAATCAAGGTGCCAACTAGGACTGGGTTCATTCTCATCTGGAGTCAGGGTCTCTTCCAAGCTCATTCCAGCTGTTGACTGAAATCAATTCAGTGTGGCTGTTAGGACTCTTAGTGACTCATGTCTTTAAGGCCCACAGGAGAATGGCTGCTGCTGCTCCTTGTCATCCAGCTAGATCTAGGTGGGTCCCACCCACTATAAATTCCACTTGAAGGGACTGAAAGGCAACTGATTAGGGACTTTAATTACATCTGTAAAATCTCTTTTCCTGTATAAAGTAACACAATCATTGGAAAGATATCCCATTATATTGCCAGGTTGTCCATCATTAAGTAGAAAGAGATTATAACAGGTGTTATATGGGGCAAGAAAGAGATTATAACAGGTGTTATATGGGGCAAGAATCTTGAGATCCATCTGAGAATCCATCTGATAACCACGAAGGGTTATCACTTTAAAAATTTTAATTTGGCAGCCACATGGACATTGTATGGTAGATATAAAAATAGCTTTATTTTAAAAATATGTTTCATAGTATGTAGCTAAAACAAGTTAAAATGTTCAGCTTTATTAAAAATATTTTATTTGTATATTGTTCCGTTTATATTTATTTATTCATCTTATAGATATTTTACATATTTTAAATATTTTTTAAAGTATATGTGAACAATAATTTTATTTTTTCCCACATTATCTTGCTTTTGCATCTGTTGGAAGAGGCCATCTGCCATGGGTCCTTGGTTTGCCTGCAGTCCTTGCTGAATGTGCCAAATCCTAACTATCCTCACCCTGAGAGAGTTCTGTAGTTAGTGTTGTAACCAATTAAGTAGATTAATGACTATCCTGAGACTGCTCACCCTCAAGGGCATCAATGGAGACAATTGAGCACCTTCCAAATATTTCTTATCATTTCGATATGTTTCAATTCAAAAAGAGATGAACCAATCTAATTTAATAAATGGGCAAAAGACAAGTAGTCACTTGACAAAACAGCTATGTCCCTTAGCCTGGGAACATGCTAGGAGCGCATAAGAAAACTAACTTCACAACAAGGAACCCCACTAACCTGGGTTCCATCAAAACACAGATTGGTAATTCCAGGCTGTGATAGTGCTGATGCATGGCAACGGGAGTGGCTTGGGGATTGATGCATCTACCAGTGGAACAGTCGAGAGAATGTGGAGGTGCTAGTTAACTGGAAAATGCATCACTGCATTCCATTAAGTAACTCTCTTCAAAAACAGTTGTGACACTGGTTAGTACATAGGATTCCAGAAGAAAAAAAAAGACCATTTTATGCTATATTTATGTCATATTTTATCAACTGGATGAAATAACTTGGTTCTGTCCTGTACTAGTTATACCTATGAAATCACTACCATAAAGCAAAGAGGAAAAAGAACATGGCAAAATGAACCAAGTCATAGAGTTCTGAAGTACCAAATTAAGCAATAATATATAAACAAAAAGATAAATAAAATCAGTTTCAAAATCAGTTTTCCTTCTCTTTTATTATGTTTTCAGACACATCTAATATATTACTTCAGTATTATTGCATTCATGGTAGTAATTTACCCCGAGTAATAAAATGCTGATGGCTTTGATGCCTAACTGGCAAATATGCTGGCAGTTTTTTACGCAGATGATACATAGTTTGAGGAAGATAGAGTCAGCTGCAAATGCAGATTGCATTCCTCAAGCTTCTTCCACACACATATCCAATCATTATGACATTAAAAAAACCTCCTTTCCCACCAAAACAGTCACCTTCTCAATGTAAACTTTCCCAATCAAGTTAAGAAACAAACCCCTCTTGGGTAAATCATTGCACTGCTAATGAAATCCAGACAGACAGCTTGAAAGTTAAAACAGAAAAAACAAAATTATCCAATGGAAATCATTCATTAGCAGTCCCTGGTTCATTGAAACTAACAGAATGTGGAAGAAACATGACGTGAATGTGTCACAGATGATAATAATCTTATGCCTATGCTGTGCTTTCTACCCAGATGGATCCAAAACACTCTTCTGAGTTTCCTAAGGGATGGGAAAATTGGCAGTTGACCATTACTACAAATTAATAACTCCTAGAATGACTCACAGTATAGATTAGCAACTGGATTCCATTATTACTCAAAGTTTTAAGAAACTCAACATGACTGTAGCAGCAACCTACTTCCACTAGAGGAAATGAACTAACTTCACACCAGATCTAGCACTTGACTTTTGAAACAATCATAGACACAATGAAGAATTCCTCTTATCTTTAGTATGCATCATGTTTACTTGGAGCTTTTTTTTGTCTTCTAAGCTTTTTTTCTAGAATTGCATTTGTAAGTATTAAAACATCCCAGAGTGAATCACATAAGGAGCAGCAATGCCATGCTTACACTGATTTGTATAAATGCTGGCCTGAGACCGCTCCTACTTTACCATTACAACATACACACACACACACACACACACACACACACACACACGTTATCACAGAACTGACTCAGTGAGTGGAGTAAGCATGGAATAGTTACTGGAGCAAAGAGAGAAAAGAAATAGGGAGTTGGAAGGTAGCTTCAGTGAATGTGTCTTTTGACTGATTCCTCCACATCACTGTCTTTGCCTCATCAGCATCAACTCAACCATATTTGAAAACATGCCAAAATGTATCTTCTGGAAATNACTGGAGCAAAGAGAGAAAAGAAATAGGGAGTTGGAAGGTAGCTTCAGTGAATGTGTCTTTTGACTGATTCCTCCACATCACTGTCTTTGCCTCATCAGCATCAACTCAACCATATTTGAAAACATGCCAAAATGTATCTTCTGGAAATTAATTCACCTACGTTAGATGGAGTCTGATAAGAGTAGGTTACCCTGCCCCCTATAGTGAATATGCAGGTACAGCTCAGGCCAAATTGGCACTCTCTCAGCTTTTAAACTGTAAATAGAAGGTCACAATGACTGAAGATGTTTCAGGTTGTTTATTCCAACAGTGGTGTGTGAATAAGTCTGTTGAGTTCCTGGCACCAGAGCCCACTAATGGTGCTTGAGTCTCTTCCTTTGCAGCCATTGCTAGTTGCTAAGTCACTTCAGTCATGTCTGACTCTGTGTGACCCCATAGACAGCAGCCCACCAGCCTCCCCCGTCCCAGGGACTCTCCAGGCAAGAACACTGGAGTGGGTTGCCATTTCCCTCTCCAATGCATGAAAGTGAAAAGTGAAAGTGAAGTCGCTCAGTCGTGTCCAACCCTCAGCAACCCCATGGACTGCAGCCTACCAGGCTCCTCCATCCATGGGATTTTCCAGGCAAGAGTACTGGAGTTGGGTGCCATTGCCTTCTCCGTTTGCAGGCATGGTCCTTAGGTTTTCCCTCTCATTGTATAAGGCTGTCTATACAATTTCAATAGATATCTATTGACTTAAGTTTTTCAAAATTGGTGTCTTTTGCTTTCACTCAAAATCTACAGTTTTCAAGTTCTTTCTCTGTCACTTAGAAAATGCAGCTAAAATTTCACTCTGGGCCTCCATTCCAAGAAGCATTTGTTTTATATAGACTTTTTAATTGAAGTATAACATATATACAGAACCCTACATAGACAACTGATTCATTCAAGATTGAGAAAGGAGTACATCAGAGCTGTCTGCTATTACCTCGTTTGTTTAATCTATCAGTTCAGTTCAGTCGCTCAGTCGTGTCCGACTCTTTGCAACCCCAAAAATTGCAGCAGGCCAGGCCTCCCTGTCCATCACCAACTCCCGGAGTTCACTCAAACTCATGTCCTTCGAGTCAGTGATGCCATCCAGCCATCTCATCCTTGGTCGTCCCCTTCTCCTCCTCGCCCCAATCCCTCCCAGCATCAGAGTCTTTTCCAGTGAGTCAACTCTTCGCATGAGGTGGCCAAAGTACTGGAGTTTCAACTTTAGCATCATTCCTTCCAAAGAAATTCCAAGGTTGTTCTCCTTCAGAATGGACTGGTTGGATCTCCTTGCAGNTGTACTCTGCATATAAGTTAAATAAGCAGGGTGACAATATACAGTCTTGACATACTCCTTTCCTGATTTGGAACCAGTCTGTTTTTCCACATCCAGTTCTAGCTGTTTCTTCTTGACCTGCATACATATTTCTCAGGAGGCAAGACAAGTGGTCTGGTGTTCTTATTTCTTGAAGAATTTCCCACAGTTTGTTGTGATCCACACAGTCAAAGGCTTTGGCATAGTCAATAAGGCAGAAGTCGATGTTTTTCTGGAACTCTCTTGCTTTTTCGATGATCCAATGGATGTTGGCAATTTGATCTCCGGTTCCTCTGCCTTTTCTAAAACCAGCTTGTACGTCTGGAAGTTCACAGTTCAAGTACTGTTGAAGCCTCACTTGGAGAATTTTGAGCATTACTTTGCTAGCGTGTGAGATGAGTGCAATTGTGTGGTAGTTTGAATATTCTTTGGCATTGCCTTTTTTGGGGATTGGAATGAAAACTGACCTTACCTGTCCTTGGCCACTGCTGAGTTTTCCAGATTTACTGCATATTGTGAAAGTGCAGCACTTTCAGAGCATCATCTTTTAGGATTTGGAATAGCTCAATTGGAATTCTATCACCTCCACTAGCTATGTTCATAGTGAGGCTTCCTAAGGCCCACTTGACTTCACATTGCAGGATGTCTGGCTCTAGGTGAGTGATCACACCATTATGGTTATCTGGGTCATGGAGATTTTTTTTTAAATAGTTCTGTGTATTGTTGCCAGCTCTTACTATATTCTGCTTCTGTTAGGTCCATATCATTTCTGTTCTTTATTGTGCTCATCTTTGCATGAAATGTTCCTTTGGTATCTTTGTGATCACACCATTATGGTTATCTGGGTCATGGAGATTTTTTTTTAAATAGTTCTGTGTATTGTTGCCAGCTCTTACTATATTCTGCTTCTGTTAGGTCCATATCATTTCTGTTCTTTATTGTGCTCATCTTTGCATGAAATGTTCCTTTGGTATCTTTTATTTTCTTGAAGAGAGCTCTAGTCTTTCCCATTCTATTGTTTTCCTCTATTTATTTGCATGGATTACTGAGGAAAGCTTTTTTATCTCTCCTTGCTCTTCTTTGGAACTCCACAATACCTTTCCTTTTCTCCTTTGCCTTTCACATCTTTTCTTTTCTCAGCTGTTTGTAATGCCTCCTCAGACAACCATTTTGCCTCTTTGCATTTCCTTTTCTTGAGGATATTCTTGATCACTGCCTCCTGTACAATGTCACAAACTTCTGTCCATAGTTCTTCAGGATCTGTCTATCAGATATAATCCCTTGAATCTATTTGTCACTTCCACTGTATAATCATAAGGGATTTTATTTAGGTCATACCTGAATGGTCTAGTCGGTTTCCCTACTTTCTTCAATTTAAGTCTAAATTTGGCAATAAGGAGTTCATGATCTGAGCCACAGTCAACTCCTGGTCTTGTTTTTGCTGACACTATAGAGCTTCTCCATCTTTGGCTGCAAATAATATAATCAATCTGACTTTATTATTGACCATCTGGTGATGTCTATGTGTAGAGTCTTCTCTTGTGTTGTTGGAAGAGGGTGTTTGCTATGACCGGTGCTTTCTCTTGGCAAAACTCTGTTAGCCTTTGTCCTGCTTAGTTTTGTACTCCAATGCCAAATTTGCCTGTTACTCCAGGTATCTTTTGACTTCCTACTTTTTCATTCCAGTCTCCTATAATGAAAAGGGCATCTTTTTAGGCTGTTAGTTCTAGAAGGTCTTGCAGGTCTTCATGGAACCATTTAACTTCAACTTCTTCAGCATTACTGTTTGGGGCATAGACTTGGATTACCATGATATTAAACGGTTTGCCTTGGAAACTGAGATCATTTTGTCATTTTTGAGATTGCATCCAAGTACTGCATTTTGGACTCTTTTGTTGACTATGATAACTACTCCATTTCTTCTAAGGGATTCTTGCCCATAGTAGTAGATATAATGGTCATCTGAGTTAAATTCACCCATTCCAGTCCATTTTAGTTCACTGATTCCTAAAATGTAGATATTCACTCTTGCCCTCTTGTGTTTAACCTCTTCCAATTTACCTTGATTCATGGACATAACATTCCAGGTTCCTATGCAATATTGTTCTTTACAGCATCCAACTTTGCTTTCATCACCAGTCACATCCACAACTGGGCGTTGTTTTGCTTTTGCTCCATCTCTTTGTTCTTTCTGGATTTATTTCTCCACTGATCTCCAGTAGCATATTGGGCATCTACCAGTTCGGGGAGTTTGGAGTTCATTTCTCATTGTCCTATGTTTTTGCCTTTTCATACTGTCCATGTCCTTTTCATACTGTCCAAATACTGAAGTGATTTGCCATTCCTTTCTCCAGTGGACCACATTTTGTCAGAACTCTCCACCATGACCTGTCCGTCTTAGATGGCCCTACATGGCGTGGCTCATAGTTTCATGGAGTTAGACAAGGCTGTGGTCCATGTGATCAGATTGGTTAGCTTTCTGTGATTGTGGTTTTCATTCTGTCTGCCCTCTGATGGAGGTGGATACAAGACTACAAGACTTATGGAAGCTTCCTGATGGGAGAGACTGATTGAGGGAGGGGAAAGCTGGGCAGCATTCTGATGGGCGTGGCCATGCACAGTAAATCTTTAATCCAATTTTCTGTTTCTGGGCAGGGCTGTGTTCCCTCCCTGTTGTTTGACCTGAAGCCAAACCATGATGGAGGTAATGAAGATAATGGTGAGCTCCTTCAAAAGTTCCCATGCATGCACTGCTGCATTCAGTGCCCCCAACCCTGCAGTAGGCCACCGTTGACCCATGCCTCCTCTGGAGAATCCTGGACTTTCACTGGCAATTCTATGTCAATCTCTTTTGGGGTCACAGCTCCTTTCTCGTGGGTCCTGGTGCACACAAGATTTTGTTTGTGCCCTCCAAGAGTCCTGTGTAAGTTCTGGTGGCTCTATGCTGGGGTTAATGGTGACCTCCCCCAAGAGGGTTTATGTCATACCCAGAGCTACTGCACCCAGAGCCCTTGCTCCTGCAGCAATCCGCTGCGGACCTGTACCTCTGTAGCAGACACTCAAACGCAGTTTGGCTCAGTGTCTGTGGGAGTGTCTAGCTCCAGGTGCACACAAGGTGGGAGTGTCTAGCTCCAGGTGCACACAAGGTTTGTTTAAGCCCTCTTGAGTGCCTCTGGTGGGTATGAGGTTTGATTATAAACATGATTTTGTGCCCCTTACAGTCTTGCTGGAGCTTCCCCTTTGCCCTTGGATGTGGGGTATCTTTTTTTGGTGGAATCCAATTACTTTGCTGACTAAGGTCCGCCTAGTCAAGGCTATGGTGTTTCCTGTGGTCATGTATGGATGTGAGAGTTGGACTGTGAAGAAGGCTTTTTCATACTGTTCATGGGGTTCTCAAGGCAAGAATACTGAAGTGGTTTGCCACACTGAGTGCATCATGAGAATTGCTGGGATGGATGAATTACAAGCTGAAATCAAGATACGTGGGAGAAACAACAACCTCAGATATGAGGATGATACTACTCTAAAGGCAGAAAATGAAGAGGAACTAAAGAGCCTCTTGATGAGGGTGAAGGAGAAGAGTGAAAGAACTAGCTTAAAACTGAATATAAAAAAAACTGAATAATAAAAAATCATGGCATCCAGCCCCATTACTTCATGGCAAATAGAAGGGAGAAAGGTAGAATTAGTGACAGATTTCCTCTTCTTGGGTTCTACAATCACTGCGGATGGTGACTGCAGCCATGAAACCAGAATATGTTTGCTTGTTGGCAGGAAAGCTATGACAAACCTAGACAGTATGTTGAAAAGCAGAGACATTACTCTGCTGAAAAAGGTCCATATAGTCAAGGCAATGATCTTCCCAGTTGTCACATGTGGTTGTGAGAACTGGATAGTAAAGAAGCTGGAGCACCAAAGAATTGATACCTTCTAATTGTAGTGCCGGAGAAGACACCTGAGAGTCCCTTAGACAGTAAGGAGATCAAATCAGTCAATTTTAAGGGAAATCAACCCTGAATACTTGTTGGAAGGACTGATACTGAAGCTGAAACTCCAGGATTTTGGTCATCTGATATGAACAGCTGACTCATTGGAAAAGTCCTTGATACTGGGAATGATCGAGGGCAGAAGGAGAAGAGGGCATCAAAGGATGAGATGGCTGGATGACATCTCCAAAGTAATGGACATGAACTTGGACAAACTTCAGGGGATAGTGAGCAACAGAGAGGCCTGGCATTTTGCAGTCCATGGGGTCACAAAGAGTTGAATACAACTAGGTATCTGAACAACAATAATGACATAACATATATAAAGGAAGTCCATATAACATAGTTTGATGAAAGTTTACAAATAAATCAATGCATTCACCATTCAAAACAATATATCAAATGTGGCTATTCATTCTGAATAGTGTGATTCATTTACCAGAAGTTTTGTTTTATCTAGAAACTTGTTAGAGTGAAGAAACTCAAATCACACCCAGACCTTTCAAATCAGAATCTACATTGCAACAAGATTTCCATGGAAAGCCAAGTGCTGAAATTTGAGAAGCAAAGATAAAGAAGAAGACAAACTCTCTAGAAAACTCCTTTCCTGATCTACTCAATCATTAAACCCTCAATAGTAAGCACTTTTCTAACTAATCCTGGATTAGTTTTATCAGTTGCAAAACTTTCTATAAAGTGATTTATGGTATGTTCTTTTGGAGATCTGGTTTCTTTTGTTCAGCTTTATGTTCTGCTATCCTTTGATGCAGCTGTATGCAGCAATCTGTTCTTATTTTAAACTGCTGAATGAATATACTCCATTTTTTCTTTTCCATCACTGACAGTCATTTGAAATGTTTTCATTTGAAGGCCTCTTTGTAAACTTCTGGTGTCATCATGGCCTTAAAAATGAATGCATGTTATATTTCTGTTGGGTGAGTTTTTAGAATTAAAACTGCAAGTTCATAGAGGATATATGTGTTTAGACCTAGTAGATACTAAAATAATGTTTCACAAAATGGTTGTCCTAATTTACACCCCCACCATCAGGGTATGGGAATTCTCTGATTGTAGGCTGTTCTGTTTTCCATTTGTCATCACCATTCATTGACATTGTCAGATGTCTGTTGGCTGGCTGACTCAGTGAATGGTTGAGCCATTCTGGTGGTTCTGTGATGATCTCACAATGTCATTTCAAGTTATATTTCCCTGTTAATTGAAGCTACTGCATATGCTTTCATATATTTGGCTATTTATGAAGTGAAGTCACTCAGTCGTGTCCAACTCTTTGCGACCCCATGGACTGTAGCCTACTAGGCTCTTCTGTCCATGGGATTTTCCAGGCAATAGTCCTGGAATGGATTGCCATTTCCTTCTCCAGGGGATCTTCCCAACCCAGGGATCAAACCCGGGTCTCCTGCATTGTAGACAGACGCTTTACCATCTGAGCCACCATCTTCTTTTTTTGAAGTAAATGTTGAAATCTTCTGCCCAATTATAAATTAGGTGAGTGTTTTTTTCTCTCTCTCTCTCTCTCTTTTTTTTTTTTGGATAGAATTTATTTAGGCTAGAAGAATGTCTTTTGTCAAGTATGTTTTTATGTATCTTTTCCTACTCTATTGCTTGACTGGATAAACATGCATTTTAAATGTTAACTTATCAAGTCTTTTTTATACAGTTGGTAGTTTTCACATGGCTTTCCTGGTGGCTCAGATGGTAAAGAATCCACCCTCAATGCAGTAGACCTGGGTTTGATCCCTGGGTTGGGAAGATCCCCTGGAGGTGGGTATGGCAACCCACTCCAGTATTCTGCCTGGAGAATCCCCATGGAGAGAGGAGCCTGGTGGGCTACAGTCCATGGGGTCACAAAGGGTTGGAAACAACTGAGTGACTAAGCACAGTAGTTTTCACGTTCTACTAACAACATAGTGGCCAGTTCAACACTAATCTGCTTTCCCTTTTTGTAGTGGGAGACAGAGAAAATTTTCTGGAAGAAAGTAATCAGTTCTAATTGGAAGGATAATATGTCCAACTAAGAAATATGCTTTTTGCTTGCACTGATATTATTTGTTCCATTAGTTCAGTCACTCAGTCATATCCGACTCTTTGCGACCCCATGGACTGCAGCATGCCAGGCTTCCTTGTCCATCACCAACTCCCAGAGCTNATTGGAAGGATAATATGTCCAACTGAGAAATATGCTTTTTGCTTGCACTGATATTATTTGTTCCATTAGTTCAGTCACTCAGTCATATCCGACTCTTTGCGACCCCATGGACTGCAGCATGCCAGGCTTCCTTGTCCATCACCAACTCCCAGAGCTTGCTTAAACTCATGTCCTTCGAGTCAGTGATGCCATTCAGCCATCTCATCTTTACTCGTCTGCTTCTCCTCTGGCCTTCAATCTTTTCCAGCGTCAGGGTCTTTTAAAACAAGTCAGTTCTTTGCATCAGGTGGCCAAAGTATTCAGGTTTCAGCCTCAGCATCAATCCTTCCAATGAATATTCAGGATTTCCTTTAGGATGGACTGGTTGGATATCTTTGCATTCCAAGGACTCTCAAGAGTCTTTTCCCACACCACAGCTCAAAAACATCATTTCTTTGCCACTCAGCTTTCTTTATAGTCAAACTCTCACAGCCACACACAACTACTGGAAAAACCATAGCTTTGACTAGACGGACCTTTGTTGGCAAAGTAATGTCTCTGCTTTGTAATATGCTATCTAGGTTGGTCATAACTTTTCTTCCAAAGAGCAAGAGTCTTTTAATCTCATGGCTGCAGTAACCATCACAGTGATTTTGAAGACCAAAAAAATTAAGTCTGTCACTGTTTCCACTGTTTCCCCATCTATTTGCCATGAAATAATGGGACCAGATGCCATGATTTTAGTTTTCTGAATGTTGAGCTTTAAGTCAGCTTTTTCACTCTCCTCTTTCACTTTCAAGAGGTTCTTTAGTTCTTCTTTGCTTTCTACCATAAGAGTGGTGTCATCTGCATATCTGAGGTTATTGATATTTCTACCAGCAAACTTGATTCCAGCTTGTGCTTCATCCAGACCAGCATTTCACATGATGTACTCTGCATATAAGTTAAATAAGCAGGGTGACAATATACAGTCTTGACATACTCCTTTCCTGATTTGGAACCAGTCTGTTTTTCCACATCCAGTTCTAGCTGTTTCTTCTTGACCTGCATACATATTTCTCAGGAGGCAAGACAAGTGGTCTGGTATTCTTATTTCTTGAAGAATTTCCCACAGTTTGTTGTGATCCACACAGTCAAAGGCTTTGGCATAGTCAATAAGGCAGAAGTCGATGTTTTTCTGGAACTCTCTTGCTTTTTCGATGATCCAATGGATGTTGGCAATTTGATCTCCGGTTCCTCTGCCTTTTCTAAAACCAGCTTGTACGTCTGGAAGTTCACAGTTCAAGTACTGTTGAAGCCTCACTTGGAGAATTTTGAGCATTACTTTGCTAGCGTGTGAGATGAGTGCAATTGTGTGGTAGTTTGAACATTCTTTGCCACTGCCTTTTTTGGGGATTGGAATGAAAACTGATCTTACCTGTCCTTGGCCACTGCTGAGTTTTCCAAATTTACTGCATATTGTGAAAGTGCAGCACTTTCAGAGCATCATCTTTTAGGATTTGAAATAGCTCAATTAGAATTCTATCACCTCCACTAGCTATGTTCATAGTGAGGCTTCCTAAGGCCCACTTGACTTCTCATTGCAGGATGTCTGGCTCTAGGTGAGTGATCACACCATCATGGTTATCTGGGTCATGGAGATTTTTTTTTAATAGTTCTGTGTATTGTTGCCAGCTCTTATTATATTCTGCTTCTGTTAGGTCCATATCATTTCT
>SJYX01013794.1:431614-444260 GCA_006410675.1 Oreotragus oreotragus | reverse complement strand
TGTCCGACTCTTTGCGACCCCGTGAACTATAGCCTACCAGGCTTCTCCGTCCATGGGATTCTCCAGGCGAGAGTACTGGAGTGGGTTACCATTTCCTTCTCCAGGGGATCTTCCTGACCCAGGGATCGAAACTGGGTCTCCCACATTGGAGGCAGACGCTTTAACCTCTGAGCCACCAGGGAAGCATGGTGTTATAAGCCAGAGGCAGCTCTAGTCAGTGGAGACAGAAAATTAATGCTTAAGGATTTCTTACCAGGCATTTTCTTCTACTCACATTATACCTTAAATATAAAATTGAGCAATCACTAATATACATAATCAATAGCCAGTTTTATCTGTCAAGTGCACAGTGATACAATTACCTAGGTAACACAAAGCAGTTTGTTGACTGTCTGGACATATTTCTTAGTTTTTCTCACTCCAAGGCCTTAGCCTTCTTTCCAGTTTTCATCATTTGGTTTGCTTATGGAAAAATTTTCCATTTCATTAGTTTTATTCATCTGGAATCTCCTGGACAAAACATCCTTTGTGCAATAATGAATAAAGACTATAAGAGCTTTTAAACTTCAGAAGGTCCTGGAACATTGGTTTTAATAATTATTTCCTGTGTGAATAACGAACACACCTGGACTACACCAGACTATACTTCATAAAGGGTCTTATTGTAGTTTTCACTGTCTTAGTATAAAAATGAATCATAATCTGGAGTATGAAATAGTGAGAGGAGGGCATTATAGTGAAAACAGCATAGGCTTTGCCATCAGACCACCATCCATATTTCAGGCTTCCTTTGCTTATTGTGGGATCTCAGGCAAGACCCAAGGAATTCAGATCTCAGTGTTTGCACCTCTGCGTTATGATAGGACACAAGCACATGGAAAGTGAAAATGAAAGTCACTCAGTTGTGTCTGACTCTTTGCGACCCCATGGACTATACATACAGTCCATGGAATTCTCCAGGCCAGAGTACTGGAATGGGTAGCCTTTCCCTTCTCCAGCGGATCTTCCCAATCCAGGGATCAAATCCAGATCTCCCGCATTGCAGCCAGATTCTTTACCAGCTGAGCCACAAGGGAAGCCCAAGAATACTGGAGTGGGTAGTCTGTCGCTTTTCCAGAGGATCTTCCTGACCCAGAAATCCAACTGGGGTCTCCTGCACTGTAGGCGGGTTCTTTACCAACTGAGCTGTGAGGGAAGACCACAAGAACGTGAGGTAAATCATAAAGAAGATAAGGACCTAAAAATTCCATCTTGGAGTTTACCTATCTTTTTTAAAATCAAAAAATTCCTTCAGATACGCACCCATAAAGTCAAAACAGTACATAAACATATCAGACTTTGTCTATCTCTATGTCTGAATAGGCAAGATAAACAGCACAGTAGCTGGGTGAGAAGTAGTTCAAGGGACCCTGTGATGAATGATAGGTAGATGCCAGAAAGTTCAGTCGCTCAGTGGTGCCCAACTGCTGCTGCTGCTGCTGCTGCTAAGTCGCTTCAGTCGTGTCCGACTCTGTGCGACCCCATAGACAGCAGCCCACCAGGCTCCCCCGTTCCTGGGATTCTCCAGGCAAGAACATTGGAGTGGGTTGCCATTTCCATCTCCAATGCATGAAAGTGAAAAGTGAAAGTCATAACTTTCCTTCCAAGGAGTAAGTGTCTTTTAATTTCATAGCCAGAAAGTTAAGTTAGCATAAAGACGGGGAGTCGAGGTAGTCTTGTGAAAGAATGCATGGCTGTACAACTTTCCAAACCCAAAGTTCAGGTACTGGGACTGGGGAAAAAAAACAAAACAAAGCACACATTTAGGGAGGAATTCAAATAGAAACTCTGTGGACTTAGCAATGCAAAGAAGTAGCCTCCTCTCTCAGACTGCCCTTTGAAACTCAAGCGGCAAACCCAGCGTGGGTCCAAGTCATTGTCCTCGGAGCAAAGCAATAACATGGAAGAGCTTGCAGAGCCCAAAGCTGAAATTAGGTGCACTCTCCAGGGTCACTCAGAGTCAGCATGATTTTTAAAAAAATTATTAAGAAGAAATAAATCAAGTTCCCCGGGAATCAGTCTTTCCCAATCCAACATTCTTAGCTTCTTTAACTTGGCTTCATTTTATGGTTTTTGAGTGCATATTATGGTCACTTTCTTTTGAAAATATCGTGATTTATCAAATGCTATCTTCATGTGAAGGGACATGAACACAGTAATATTCTTCTGTGGTTTTAGAGGCTATACTTACTGAAACTCAAAATTTATTCTTGTAAGGGAGGGAAAACTTTGATAACAAGGCCTGCCTTGCCCAGCCCCATCTGCTGTTAAGCTATATTCATAATCCGAGTTTGTGCACTGACTGGCTCATGGATCTCAGTGTCAGACTTCATTTACGTCCATGAAACATAGTCTGAAGGACTTTAAAAGATCTTCCTGTAAAGTGGGAAAAAAACTCCCTCCTGTTAATATTTCTTGGGTTTAATCCTTATAATCAGGTTGCCAGATTTTTGACCAGGCTCATTAATTTACTTAATTATTAGATTTTAAAAATAATTGAACCCTCAATTTAAAAAGCCTTGGGGCATAGCTCAATAAAAACTTGCATTAAAATATCAATGAGCAGCTGCAATAATAACAAAAATAAAATCTATCTGCATAAAACTGCATACTTTGCCCACTTTTCCTCTGGACAGACCAATTTAGAAGAGCAAGTTTAGCCTCCTGCAATAAAATTAATTTGTCAGCGTTCCCTTAGGCCTGGCACGTATGGGTTGAAGAAGTACGTTTTCCATTGACACGTGCTGCCTCTAATATTATACTTTAAAAAAGAAATTGGGGAAGTTTGGGTTCTGTTGTTGGCTGTACTGGTGTAGACATCATATACTCTGGGGGCCATCATACACACTTCGAGTAGGTCACATAACTTATGTAGGTCATAATTTCCAAATTTTAATATAAAGTTATTGGAATAAATGACTTCCATATTTCTTTCCAGCTCAAAACTTGAGTCTATGAGTAGTCAATGAGTTAATCACGATACCAACCACATAGAATTTTTAAAATATTTTATTCACTGCATCCAGCTATTTGATTTGTTTTCCAAATTTTAGAGTCATGTTGCCATTAGCAATTCATACTAATTTAGAATCCATGGACCCAAAGTGATTTATGGAAGTTTATAAAACATAGAGAAGACGCGATCTCTCTGCCCTTGATGTACTTACAGCAGAACTTTTGTTTTGTAATACACTCAATTAAAATAACAGACTCCTTTTCCCATATGCAGGAATATCTCCCCAAAATAATTAGCGCAGACACAAAACAATTAGGTGGTTGCAACCTCATAAAACGTGGTTCTTGGTTAATTGGCTCATATTCACATTGTGATATTTGCATCTACCACCTTACCACCTGCAAAATTTTAGCTCACAAAAATAGAAGCGAGGTTTCAAAAATATGGCCTGGCAAGTGTAGTCTAAATAATCCGTGTGACCCGCATTTTCTATGGGCACCTTTAATAGCACTCAAAAATGTTCAAGCATATGGAAATATAAAATGTTAATCTCTACATGGCAATTGTTTGTGGGGAGAATAATGAATACCAGGGGCTTGGAATAACACCCAGGCTGTACCTCTGTTTTTCAGTCCAATCTTGTTCCCCTCTGTGGGTTCATCCTCTTCTAAGGCATCTTAGATGTATTGAGTTGTGTTTTCTTTTCAGATTTTGACAAATGGGAACACATCCTTGATGGACAGTCCTATGCATGATAAACAGACTGGACGTCAGCAAAGCATACTTGCTTTGAGGAATTGTGGTTTAAACTAAATTTTCCACTATTTTTCAAAAGATTTCCCTAGTGACCACACCCAGTCTAAGAACCTCGCACAAGATCTTTCCCCTTTAATCTGTGGCCTGAATTTGGAGCCAGGATCCTGATATATTAATTGACTAAGTTAACTAGACCAGAGCCTTGATATACTGAAAAAGATTCTCTCTTGGACCAAACACTAGCCTGAGCCCTCTGAACCCTTTCTCTGCTGGGCTCCAATCTTTAGTTGCAAAGAAGGGAACAAAACACCAGTGTAGCTTCTAATAGCTCAAGGCCACCTCCCTAGGAGGACCCTAGACCCCTTAAAGTGCCTGCCTGAGAAAATTCAAGACTGCCAGAAGAATGCACTGTCTATTCCAGCCAGCACCTGTCTCCCTGTCACGATGGGAGGTTAGGCAGCTAACTTCTGTAAGAACCAGTTAGCAAGCCCAGATTGGTTTCATATGGACCAACCCCCTTACCACTTTTTGTAATTTTCGAAATTCCCACTTTTGTCAATTTTCACATCCCTGATGCCATTGAGTCCCCATCATCCCTCCCCATTCCCTCCTTTTCCTTTTAAAACATCCAGTCACTGCTATACAAATCAAAGTTGAATTCAGTTCACACTGGCCCCTTTCCCCTATTGCAGTGGTATATTAGCTTGGTGGTGCTTGTGATAAAGAACCTGCCTGTCAATGCAGGAGACNGATGCCATTGAGTCCCCATCATTCCTCCCCATTCCCTCCTTTTCCTTTTAAAACATCTAGTCACTGCTATACAAATCAAAGTTGAATTCAGTTCACACTGGCCCCTTTCCCCTACTGCAGTGGTATATTAGCTTGGTGGTGCTAGTGATAAAGAACCTGCCTGCCAATGCAGGAGATGTAAGAGATGAGGGTTTGATCCCTGGGTTAGTAATAACCCTTAGAGGAGGGCACAGCAACCCACTCCAGTATTCTTGCCTAGAAAACTCCATGGACAGAGGAGCCTGCTAGGCTACAGTCCATAGGATTGCAAAGAGTAGGACATGCCTGAGAGACTTGGCACCGCACATTGCTGATTTAGGTTTGCCCTTTAGGTGCCACTTTAACTAGTGTCAGGCTTTGTTTGTTTATCACTGACAATACCCACTTAAATGCCAAAGGGCACGTGGTGCCCAGAAGGCTGAAACAGTTACAAAAGAAGTATCTTGGCCATGAATCTTTCAGACTGGCATCATCTCAGCTTATGAGTTACACCACACCTCTTGAATCCATGATGACCCAATATGAGAGTGCCTCCATCAGGAGGAAAGAATCCTAACTATTTCCAGAGATTTTTAGTCTGGAATCAGTGTCCCCCAAAGGAGGACGTTTGCCTCTTTGAGACAAATGGAGACTCCCAGAATCTTCCCTGTGAGGTTCCTTGGTTGAGTTCCCTGGGTTTGGTTTCAAAGGCCTTTGATTGGACTGTCTACACTGCTGAGGTGGGTGTTTTTAAAACCCATTTGTTCTGCAAATCTTCAGCTCTTAGCCATAAACTTCTGCAGGTCCTGAAACATCAGGTTATAGCGGCTCAAGGTTGAGAATCAGAACTGCTTACCAGAAACCTGGGTATTTTGAGGGAAGCCTTGATGCAGGAAGAAGTTCATTTCAAAGAAGGAAGAGGAGGAGGAGGAATAGCGAAAGAAAAGAAAAGGTAAAGACAAAGGATGAGTGCAGTGTTGGGAAGAGGGAAGAGCGATGGGAGAAAGAGGTAGGTGAAAGGGGGAAAAAGAAGAGAAAAAAATTAAATCTAACTTTGTGGTAGAGAATCATCTTTAGTACCAAGCCTAGACTTTTTTTTTTTTTTTGAGTTAGAAAGTTTTCCATGGTCTCACAATCTAGATCCATTAGCCTATATTGGTATTCACAAAGCAATGTGTTGGAGGAGGGAAGAAGAAATGAAAGAAGAAAGAAAAGGAAAAAGCCCTTTTTATATCAGAGAATGCCAGGATGTGCTGAGCCAGATGCAGAGGAAATAGGTCAGAGCAATATGCCACAGTTGGTATTAAAATGGATTCAGAAGAGGTTAGTGGGCAGCTGGCCTGAAACTCAACATGAAGTTCTGTATACCCTTTACTGACCAGAGAACCCTCTCCATCCAAACAGAATAATGCTGCTTTGAGACATTAGTAGATATATACCACAGTCACTTCTCAATGGAAAGGTCAGGATCTTCTAAATAGATTATAGAATAGAGCTACAGTAGATAGATTGCAATAAAATATATTTTAGAGGGAATGAGAAAGAACGCTGAGATATTTGTGCAGTGTCAGAGAAGCAAAAAGCTGAAAATTGCTTCCCTCAATAAATAACTTCTAGAAATGGAACTGGTGAAAGCATCTTTGCTGAAGGGAGGGCTGAGAGCTGTGTGAGTCAAGGATAATATAGCTAAAACTTTACAGGAGGTAGTTTCTGATATCTATCTTCTTTATTTCCAGTATGATAACTCTGTATTGTTCACAAAAGGAAATAACTGAGAAATAATCAAAGCAATACCTGAAGACTGATGAAATGAAGGTTGAATTCTAGTCCAAGGTAGGTTACTGACCATATGATTCTCCTCTTCTACCTCTCAAATGTTAATACATATGATAGTAAGGAGCAAAAATAGACATAAACCTACACAATCCCAAGCCGTCCAAGAAGCAGAGCTTTTGCCATATTTCTGGAAGCAGGAAGTAGATGGTAAATGCATTAAGAAGTGAAAAGAAAAGTCACAGCCCAGAATGAATGTGGAGAAGACATACTGAGGGAGCTGCCAGGCTGGCTGGTGGGTTTTCCAGAGGTTCTTGTATTAGACTTGGAAGAGAAAGCGAGCCTGGAAATGACGGATTAATTGATGATCAACAGTCAGTTTCTCTCTTCATTCAGCAAGCGTAACTACTGGAAACCTGCTGTATATTTAAGAGGAGAAAAGAAATCACACAATCTTTCCTTTAAAAATTTGGAACTGTCTAAGGAGAACTTGGGAACTGAAGGTTTGGGACTGCAGAAAAAAGCTGTTCTTACAAGAACACCCACCTTTGTGGGTGTTTTCCCAAAACCCTAAATGAAGGTCCATCAATCATCAAGCTCTATCTGTAACAGGCCCACAGCTTCAAGTCAAATTTATTCCTTCCACATTCTTCAATAGGAACAGATCTATTTCCAGAAAGTTGAGGAATCTTTTGGCATAAAGAAAGGAGGACTGAAAAAGAAAGAAGCAAATAGAATTTAAAATGGACTTTAATAAGGGACAGAAGGAGATGAAAACAGAAAATCTCTAAAATTATTCTTAGAGAAGTGTAAGATGATATCGTACTCATCAAACAAGAATAGGCTACAATGGAAAATAAACTATTGGTGAACCAGTGCATTTCTAGGATTTTAAGATATGATTACAGAGGGGAAAGATTAAAAAAGAATTGAGAAATATAAATAAGTAAATCTCTCAGAATGTGGAGCAAAGGAAAAAAATTGTGACAGAAAAACCGAGAAACAGGAGAGTTAGCTTCAAAATTTTGATGCCTAATTAATAGTAGTATCAGAAAGAGAGAAATGAGCAAATGAGGTGAGAGGAAATTATCATAACAATAGAAGACTTAATAGATGAGAGGGAAACATTCAGTTTTAAAATGAAAAAGCCTGTCAAGTGCCAAGCATGATTAACGAAAGTGAAGAAAAACCTAGCCACATTAGTGTGAGATTACAGAACACTAAAGATAAAATTGTAAGGTCTTAAAAGTCTCCATAGGGAAGAAAATGGCCATCTAAAGAGATGAAAGGAGCAAGAGTAGGAAGGAGAGGGAGAGAAAGAGAAGGACTATGGTTGTTTATTATTCTTGTTTGTTATTATTATAACAGTAAATAGCATGTTAGCGCCAATAGAAACAAAGAGATTTGGTTGTTATTCCTATACCTCAACTTCAAAGTGATAAAAGTTACTACAAACAAACCTTTAAAAATTTTTTTGAAGTATAACTGATTTGCAATATTATATTAGTTGCAAGTGTACCACATAGTGATTCAACATTTTCATAGATATACTCTATTCAGTTATTATAGAACACTGCCTATATTCCCTGTATGGTACATTACATATTCATGTCTTTTTTATTTTATACCTAATAATTTATACCTCTTACTCCACTCCCACTATCTTGCCCCTCCTCTTACCCCACTCCCCCATGTGGTAATTTGTTTTCTGTATCTGTGAGTCTGTTTCTGTTTTGTTGTATTAATTCTTTTGTCTTAAATTTTTAGATGCCCCATGTAAGTGAAAACATAATATATCTTTTAAAGATGTATTTGAAAACAAGTGAAACACTTTGAAAACAAGTAAGCGGTTATATTATGGAGTGTATGACTTTTTTCTAATGAAACACAATTTAAAATGTAATTGGTAACTTGTAGTTTGAGATAAAACTACAGTGACAGCACTGTAGGAACTCAAAAATACCCGTATCTGAAAAAAAAATCAAGATGGAAACAGGGATGACTCTGAAATGATATTTAATGACTTCACAGGTATCTCTAGAGAAGATGGTGATATATGTAAAGATTTTGAGAATTGCTCCATAGGAAAAAAAAAAGTAGGAAAATATTTCTAAATTAATAGTATGTGTATAAAATATACTTTTATATACGTTTCTATTACTAATTTGTTTCCCAGGTAGCACTAGTGGTAAAGAATCAGCTTGTTAATGCAGGGGACATAAGAGACAGGATTGATCCCTGGGTCAGAAAGATCTCCTGGAGAAGGAAATGGCAACCCACTCCAGTATTCTTGCCTGGGAAAATCTACAGACAGAGGAGACAGATTATAGTCTGAGGCGTCACAAAGAGTCAGACATGACTGAGTAACTGAGCATACATTACTAATTTTCTAAATTAAATGTAGTAGTCAGTGACTATTTTATGACATATAAATATATATATTTGAATTAGCCCATTCCCTATGAGAAAACTTTTCATTTGAAAAAATAAGAATTGGTAATGACTTTTATAACATAATGACATTATTAATATTAATACATTTAAAGTAATAGTGATCTGACTGAGTTGATAGGTGAAAAAGAGAAAGAAGAAGCAGCTAGAACAAGATGTAAAGGTTTCATTGTGTTAAACAGAATTACGGAAAGATAAACTGAAAGTGGGAAACATGAAGTTCTTATCTATCATAACAAGAATTCAATAGATAAATTTCAAGCTGCTAAATGAAGAAATAGAAATAGCATACTATTTAAATTTGGAGATAACAGCATCTAGGATTTTAGTAAAAATGGGTAGAAGTGATTGTCTCAAGAAAGAGAAAATATATTTGGGGAATTATGAGATTACCCTTGAGTTTTCATTATTAAAATTAAGACAGCTCAGATTTCATAGATTTTATTCAAATAGACTAGGGCATACTTGTAGCCCTGACTGTAAGTCTGAGAATTTAGATGTTGCTGCTATCCTAGGTTCACTGTAAGGAAATTGTGACTCAGAGAAGTTAGATGACTGTATATAGCAGCCTTCTAGATGGTAGAAATGAAGATTTTATATCCAGATTTTCCAAATGCTGTTCCTTTGGAAATCTCAAAATAGGGATCCATATTAAACAATATTATTCCAAAACTTATCAGAACTACTGTCTCAATGTATAGAATGTAGTTAAATTCAGGTTTGGAAAAAAAAAAAGTTTGGTAAAAATGTCAGATAATAAACAGTAAGTTCCCTACAAGTTGTGGATTTCAAAGATGTGAATGTGAGTTTGCATGTCCAATCACGTAAGTTAGTTCGCATGCATGGCATACACTGTCACACGTGCGCATCCTGTACAAGTGGTTGTGCTTATGTGTACTCTACAATACTGTATACACACAGAATTACCGTACCTTTATTTCAGGCCCAGTATGTCTGGAAGCAAGTGTAAAAGCAGTAGTGATGTAGCTGGTGCATGCTCAGTCGCTCAGTCGTGTCCGACTCTTCACGACCCCATGGACTGTAGCCCTCCAGGCTCTCTGTCCATGGGATTCTACAGGCAAGAGTACTGGAGTGGGTTGCCATTTCCTCCTGCAAGGGATCTTTCCAACTCAGGAACAGAACTCTTCTCCTGAGATGTAGCTCATACTACTGTAGTACGTGTGTGTGTGTGTGTGTAGTTTGTGTACTGTTGTGTGTGTATGCTTGGTCATGTCCAACTTTTTGTGACCCCATGGGCTGTAGCCCACCAGACTCTTCTGTCCATGGGATTTCCCAGGCAAGAACACTCAAGTGCATTGCCGTTTGGATCAAACCCACGTCTCTTGTGACGGGCAGATTCTTTGTTACTGTGCCACCTGGGAAGCTCAAGGAGTTATACTGTAAGATTAAAAATATTTTCTTTGTTTTCTATGTTTATTTATTTTGTAAGTATTGGAAATATATTAAAAACCTATTATAGTACAATACCATATAGCTGATTGTGTTAGGTGGGTACCTAGGTTAACTTCTTGGACTTAAGGAACAAACCAGATGTATGTATGTGCTCTCAGAACAGAACTCATTCATATGTAGGGGACTTATTAAATATACTATTGAATAACTTAGTTACTTATTTATTGAATTATAATTGTCTTACCATATTACATTAGTTTTATGTGTACAAAAGAGTGATTCAATGTACTTATATATTACAAAATAAGGATTACAAAATGGTTAAGTCTAATTACCATCTGTCACCACACAAAGTCATTATTATGATATTATTGACCGTATTCCCTATGCTATATATCAGTGGTTCCCGACCATCTTGGCACCAGTGGCTGGTTTTGTGGAGACAAGTTTTTCACAGACCAGGTTGGGGGAAGGGGGAAGGCGTGGAGGGGGATGGTTTCAGTTTTGCCTGCCACTCACCTCCTGCTGTGCAGCCTGACTCTCAGCAGGACCTCTGCTGGTCTGTGGCCCTGGGGTTGGGGACTCTTGCTGTACATCACATACCTCCAACTTATTTATTTTTTAACTAGAAGTCTGTGCCTCTTAATCTCCCTCCTCTGTTTCACTCATCCCTTTGGATCCCTCCCCTCTGGCAACCACCTCTTCGTTCTCTGTGAGTCTGTTCCTGTTTTATTGTGTTTGTTTGTTTTGTTTTTAAGATTCCACATATAAGTAAAATAATACCAGACAGTAAATATCTTTGACATGGTCAGTCATATGGTGTCTGTCACAGTCATGGGGAAGCAAAAGTTGCCGTGTACATATTAAGTTGCTTCAGTCATGCCCAACTCTTTGCAACCCTATGGACTGTAACCTGCCAGGCTTCCCTGTCCTTGGGATTCTCCAGGCAAGAACATTGGAATGGGTTGACATTTCTTTCTCCAGGGGATCTTCCCAACTCAGAGATTGAACCTGAGTCTCTTGTATCTCCTGCATTAGCAGGTAAATTCTTTACCAATAACACCACCTGGGAAGCCCAGAGTTGCCATAGATAATCCATAAATGAATAGGTATGGTCAGATTTGGCTTATGGGCCATAGTTTGCCAACCCCTGGATCAATAGTTTGACTCTCTTTTTAAATTTAATTTATTTGTTTTTCAATTTCTGGGAATAGGAGTTCAGTTCAGTTCAGTCGCTCAGTCGTGTCCGACTCTTCGCGACCCCATGAATCGCAGCACGCCAGGCCTCCATATCCATCACCATCTCCCAGAGTTCACTCAGACTCACATCCATTGAGTCCGTGATGCCATCCAGCCATCTCATCCTCGGTCGTCCCCTTCTCCTCCTGCCCCCAATCCCTCCCAGCATCAGAGTCTTCTCCAGTGAGTCAACTCTTCGCATGAGGTGGCCAAAGTACTGGAGCTTCAGCTTCAGCACCATTCCTTCCAAAGAAATCCCAGAGTTGATCTCCTTCAGAATGGACTGGTTGGATCTCCTTGCAAGTCCAAGGGACTCTGAAGAGTCTTCTCCAACACCACAGTTCAAAAGCATCGATTCTTTGGCGCTCAGCTTTCTTTACAGTCCAACTTTCACATCCATACATGACCACAGGAAAAACTAAGCGGACCTTAGTTGGCAAAGTAATGTCTCTGCTTTTGAATATACTATCCAGGTTGGTCATAGCTTTTCTTCCAAGGAGTAAGTGTCTTTTAATTTCATGGCTGCAGTCACCATCTGCAGTGATTCTGGAGCCCAAAAATATAAAGTCTGACACTGTTTCCACTGTTTCCCCATCTATTTCCCATGAAGTGATGGGACCGGATGCCATGATCTTCGTTTTCTGAATGTTGAGCTTTAAGCCAACTTTTTCACTCTCCTCCTTCACTTTCATCAAGAGGCTTTTTAGCTCCTCCTCACTTTCTGCCATAAGGGTGGTGTCATCAGCATATCTGAGGTTATTGATATTTCTCCTGGCAATCTTGATTCCAGCTTGTGTTTCTTCCATTCCAGCATTTCTCATGATGTACTCTGCATATAAGTTAAATAAGCAGGGAGACAATATACAGCCTTGATGTACTCCTTTTCCTATTTGGAACCAGTCTGTTGTTCCATGTCCAGTTCTAACTGTTGCTTCCTGACCTGCATACAGATTTCTCAAGAGGCAGGTTAGGTGGTCTGGTATTCCCATCTCTTTCAGAATTTTCCACAGTTTATTGTGATCCACACAGTCAAAGGCTTTGGCATAGTCAATAAAGCAGAAATAGATGTTTTTCTGGAACTCTCTTGCTTTTTCCATGATCCAGCAGATGTTGGCAATTTGATCTCTGGTTCCTCTGCCTGTTCTAAAACCAGCTTGAACATCAGGGAGTTCACGGTTCACATATTGCTGAAGCCTGGCTTGGAGAATTTTGAGCATTACTTTACTAGCGTGTGAGATGAGTGCAATTGTG
>SJYX01013794.1:370559-424282 GCA_006410675.1 Oreotragus oreotragus | reverse complement strand
TTTTTTTTTTTTTTTTGGCTAAATGCAAGCTGAATGTCATCCCTTTGGATTAATTATGAAAAATCAAGAAACAATTTGCTATTTTATCTGAAATACAAATAAAATAAACTTGGATTTCTAGTTACTAGAACTTTTCAAGTTATTCAAGTCTTAGTTTTTTCTTTTAAAATTATTCATTTGTATGCATTTTTAATATTTTATATTTACAGTAAATCATTTAGAAAGAAGAGAAAACAGTGAAGAAGGAATAAAAATTATCTCCTTCCATTCACTCAGAATTAGATATCATTAAGGAGACCTGGGTTCAATCTCTGGGTTGGGAAGATACCCTGGAGAAAGGAATGGCTACACACTCCAGTATTCTTGCCTGGAGAATTCCATGGAGAGCAGAGCCTGGTGGGTTATAGTCCATGGAGTCACAAGGAGTCAGACATCACTGAGGGACTGGCACTTTTACTTTCAATATCTTAGATTTCTTTCTAATCTTAATATATTTGTGGGTGTGTATTAGTTTTGTAGAATTAGGGGCATATTATGTCGTATATGTTACTGCCTTTTTTATCAAAAGTAATTTCATGCATATTTTAATACCATTTAATATAATGAAGGAGACTATTATTAGGTAAATATTATTCAAAAATATATGTCACTCAACTCCTGTTACATAGCAATGATGACATGTCACATCAACTAGGAGAAATTGGATTATTAAGTACTGGAGATGAAAACCTTTGTCAGAGGTAGGAGTAGAGTTGAGTTCCTAATTCACAGCATATACAAAATTAAATCACTAACAATTATGGCTAATTGAAATATAAAAATTTTTTAAACATGCAGTAAAGCATACAGTAAAAACTATTAAATTAATTTATACTTAAAATAAAAATTTACATAAATTGAGAAAAATATTTACAACATTATAAAAGCCAGTGTATGTAAACATGTAATATATAAATAAGTAACATGATAATAAATACAAATTAGAAAAAGATGGACATGCTACAGGAAAAAATGTAAGTCACATTAAGAGACAAATTTCAGAGAAGAGAATGAAAAAATTCAATTTCATTATCTATCAAAGGTACCCCTTACATGCTACTTTAAAATTTTGGCTGATTCACTTTTTCTTCAAATCAAATCACTGTGCCGTGCGTAGTTGCTCAGCAGTGTCCATCTCTTTGCGACCCCATGGACTGCAGCCTGCCAGGCTCCTCTGTCCATGGGGATTCTTCAGGAAAGAATACTGGAGTAGGTTTTCATGCCCTTCTCCTGGGGATCTTCCCAACCCAGGGGTTGAACCCAGGTCTCCTGCATTGAAGACAGATTCTTTTACCAACTGAGCCACCAGGGAAGCCCCAAATCAAATCAGTACCTGATAGATAGATAGATAATATTTTTATACTGCACATTTTCCCCTCAATCCAGTATAAACAGTGCTGCTGTCTTGTTATTCACTGTTGTATATTCCCAGTAAAAGACCCATATTAAATATATGTAGTAGTTAAACGCTGCTGCGTAACAAATAATGTCAAATTTCCAGTGGAATATAGCAATAAGCATTGCCTTTGTGTTAATGAGTTTCTAACTCACCTAGAATGCTTCAGCTCCATGATGTAGTTGGGTGGGGTGGCTCCATTCCACCTGCCACTCGCCCTCCTCCTGGAACAGCAGGAGGGGTGGGCAGCCGTGTGTCTCTTTTAAGAATGGAATAAGAACTTGTGGATGGGGAGGGAGGAGAAGGTGCGGCACATTGAGAGGGCAGCTTTGACCTATGCACACCACCTTACACAAAATAGACAGCTAGTGGGAAGTTGCTGTGTAGCATAGGGAGCCCAGCTTGGTGCATTGTGATGACTTAGAGGGGTGGGATGGAGGGTATAGGAGGGAGGCTCAAGTGGAAGGAAATATATATATATATATATACTTATAGTTGATTCATGTTGTTGTACAGCAGAAACTAACACAATATTGTGAAACAATTATCCTCCAATTAAAGAAAAAAAAAAGAATGGCATAAATACAAGCAAGTATAACCAGCCACAAAAGTCGCACTTTAAGTCCCTCTAACATCGTATCTTCTGCATCCACATTACCCAGAGAAAGTTACACCGTGAGACACAAAATCCAGAGAAGGGAAGTATACATCCATACGTAGCAGAAAGTGCATATATACATAAGATCAAGAACTGAGGTCCATAATTCTCCTTGTGCACAGTCCCTCATTTGTTTCCAAATCTTTGTGACCCCATGGAATGTAGCCCACCAGACTCCTCTATCCATGGGGCTTTCCAGGCAAGAATTCTGGAGGTTATATAGATATTTATGTATACATATTTATATATGTAATATTGATATATATATATAAAATAAGACAAAAAGAGGTTATTACTTCCATCTTACTTTTATTACACTTAGTTACAATAAGCAATCTTAATGAGCATATGGAAAACTCAATGATAACGAGAAGATAACCAAATATCCTTTGTCCCTGTAGTTGATTTTCATGAAGTTAACATTTCAGGTTCTTCCAAGGTGGTTGAGTGGTAGAGAATCCGCCTGTCAATGCAGGAGATATGGGTGGTTCAGTTATTGGGTCAGGAAGATTCCTTGGAGAAGGAAATGGCAACCAAGTCAACCTTGCTTGGGAAATCCCATGGACAGAGGAGTTGGCAGCCTACAGTCCGCAGGATCTCAAAAGAGACTTTAGCAACTAAACAACAGCAATATTTCCAGTATAACCGGAGATGCACTCAAAAATTTGCTTCTGTGTTTTTTTATTGCATTGTGATTTTTTATGCATTTAATTCATATTAGAGAAAATTGGAATCAACTTTCTCTTTTTCTGAGACAGCACTTTCTTTTCTTACTGCATTTAATTTGATCTAGCACAGCCAACGTTTCTTATCATTGTATATGATGACTTGCAACTTTGGCAGAATAAGAGGAATGTATTTTTTCCCGATGAAATCTTCTATGACTGTTTGAGTTCATTAGTTAAAAAATCATGTATGGACTGCCTACTGAATTTTAGGAATGAATCAGTCATCTTCCTTCTGCCCTTCAATAGCTCAGATAAACAGCAGAAGTCTGGAGAGAGTGTGTATAAACATCATGAATGGATTTTTTTAAAGTGCAATTATAGATAGATCCACATTGTGGATGTTAAGAGGTCCTGATAAAAGACAAAAAATTCAGACTCCTCAAAGAGGAAAAGGAATGCAAAGGTTAATCAGTAATGGGAGCTTTGAAAATGCCAATATTCCTTTAAGATCTGTGCTCATGGCATTTGATCAACATCACTTTCTCCTGCTGGGGATAAAAGGGGATGTCCTTCTCTAGGTCCAAAGCCTCTGGGGGAACAAAAAAAATGGGACATCAGCTTTGTTAAGTGACGCTGAAAGGAGATGGGTTACCTGATAAGCCGTGGAGGGCCTAAGTCTGTTTCTTATTCAGGCTTCTGGTTCTAGGCCCTGGTTTTCATTTCTGTTGTATTGTCCCAAAATTTGGTAGGAGAGAGAGAGGAAGAAGGTTCAATCAATTATCAGCATTGGTTGAGAAAGATAAACTAAATACAATTTAATAGTCTTCCTTATTTCATAATATCTAAAATATGAACTTGTAGAAAACATAGGTCCCAAAAGGTCACTGTTAAAGCAGAAGTCTGCCAAGTAAGTGGCAAAAACCCTGGAAGACTCACACGCTTTATATTGTATTCTTTCTTTTGTTCTTCTGTGTATTCATCTGAATAACAAATATTGCAACACATATTGGAAAGCTTGACTCCTTACATTCTTTTAGGTGGTTTACGGTTGTAAACAAATTGTTTAAGATCCATTAACACCAGAACAAACATTCACAGGGAGGGTGGTAAGCTGTCTTCAAATCAAAATCCTTCTGTGCCCTTAACTGGTTAGCAATACTACATCTAAGAGCTTCCCTCATTGCTCAGTAGGTAAAGAATCCACCTGCAATGGAGGAGACTCCGGTTCGATTCCTGGGTCAGGAAGATCTCCTGGAGAAGAGATAGGCTACCCACTCCAGTATCCTTGGGCTTCCCTTGTGGCTCAGTTGGTAAAGAATCCACCCACAATGTGGGAGACCTGGTTCGATCCCTGGGTCAGGAAGATCCCCTGGAAAAGGGGATGGAAACACACTCTAGTATTCTTGCCCGGAGAATCCCATGGACCGAGGATCCTGGTGGGCTACAGTCCACCATGGGGTCACAAAGAATCAAACATAACTGAAGCAACTTAGCACACATACACTGCATTTAAGGCACAGGAGTATACCCCTCTATGTCTATCATACAGGACTCAAAAAACCAAGTCAGGAACCCTTGTTTTTCTGTCCTATAAATACTAACAATTGAGCAAAACAACTCTTTTTTTTTTTTAATTAATTTTGAGTAAAAACGGGCTTCAAGTCAGTAGGCTGGGACCCCTGATTTGAGCAGTATCAGCGAAAAGAAACTCATCTTTATCTGGAATTAACTACAAATTCAATTAGAATAAAAATCTTAGCCCACCTCGTGGAAAAGATTTTACCCGAAGAAAACCAGATGTTTCAACAGCATTAAGAGTACTTTGCCCAGCAGTCTAAGGAATTTTCCATCTTGTAAGCCCAATCACTGGTGAAAGTTACACAGATCCAGCTTCCCTAACATACAAAACGGCTTCCATTTCCCATGCTCCTTTAATTAGATTTACTTCTTTAACCAAAGTAGTATTGGGTTGAAAGAATGGGAGGAGGGGAAGGACTGTGTTGGCAAGTTTAAAAAAGACTGAAGGGTAAGAGGCTGAGGTCTATTTGGAGATTCTCTCCCAGAGGAAGTGCTTCTTATTTATTGTGAGTTTATTCAGTTGGAAAAAAAAAAAGTAATAAAAATAATCACTAGAGGTTATACTAAGAACATACCTTAGTTCTATTTTCAGCTTTGAATCGATATAGGAAAATGGAGCATAAATGGAAAATAGAAGAGGTTTAGAACAGACCCAGGCATTATGCATCATTTTGTTTCATAGGAGGATATTAAATGTGTAGAATGACCTGTGAGACAAGGCTGTGAAGGAAAACACACAGGATCACCCATGGCATGTGTGGGAAAGAGCACTCAAGTGCAAGGGACCCAGGTGGGCTTCAGTGATTTCTGCTTGGTTTCTGGAGATGTCTTAACTCTGTATTTTTAAAGTCTGTCTTAATTTGCATTTGTTTAATGAGAATAGTGAGAGAACCCAAAAGACAAAAAAAAAAAAAAAAANATCCGTTCTTCCATGTACTTTCTTTGTGATGGAAGGTCAGCTGAGGATGTGCACATTTAAGGATGTCAGGATGGGCTTGCAGAAGAATTTTTGGTCTAAAAGGGTGGCTGAGCTGTGATATGAATTATTAGCATGTGTTCTGACTAAAAAAACAACCAAAAAAAAAAAAAAAAAAAAAAAAAAAAAGCTTGTCCAAAGAAATAGCAGTAAATTATAAAGGTTAAAATACAAGGGGCCATTCATTCTTTTATAGTTAACGTCTGTCACTATTAAACAAAACCAACCCACATGTGGTTTAATTTCGTCTTCTTTCCATATTGCAGTGTTCAAATGTGTCATATCTTTGGACTTTCCTCATTGTGAACCCAAGAGTCTCCAAACAGCTAATTCTAGTGGTCTAAACCCTTTTTAGGGACAAATTCACCTCCTTCCTAAATGCAGTAAGAGAGTTTCTTAAAATACACATTGGGTTGTGATAGTCTCTTGTTGAAAATGGCTAATACTCCCCATCTTTTAAAGGAACAATACCCCAGTCCTTTATGTTTTACAAGACCTCCTCTTTCCCGACCATTTCCTGTTGCATGTTGCCACTCTCAATTCACTTCCCTTGAGTGTGTTAAACCCTTCCTTGCCTTTGTCCATTTAATGTATTTTTAAAAATTATTTATTTAACACTTCCCATGTGCCAGGCACTTTTATAAGCACTGGGAGTGAAGTGATAAACAAACCAGAAGTAAAATCTCTGACTTCCTAGGGCCATCTTCTCTGGGGGAAGAAGAACCATAAACACATTAGCCAATAGTACATATGCAGATGGTGATGAGTACTATGAAGAAAAGTAAAGTGAAAGAAGATAAAGTGATGCTTGGGTAGGGTTTTCAGTGTAGATAACACTGGAATTGGTGAAATCAACTCAAATCTCATCTCAACTGAAATCTCAAGTGAGAAAGGGAGAAGGTGGGATGGCAGCAGCCTGGGTACCACCTTTGAAATCACCAGAACTTCAGAGGTTAAAGGCCAGCAACTTACACTTTAAAAAACCTCTCTAGGATATTCTAATGCTCAGCTAAGAAATGTGGGACATGACCGAGTGAGAAAAGGCATGAGCTTACTTATGTTTTCTCGTCCCCTGGCTTCTGAGAGAAGACTGTGAAGGGCAAGTGTGGATGCAGCAGATAAAACAGGAAGCCATTGCACTTGACCTGAAGGGGGATAAAGACTAGAGTAGGCCTAGTCCACTTAGGAGGGTAATATTGAATGTACTGATAAACCAGGTCAGGTGCGAGCTGTTGTGCTGAAGGCAAAGCCCATGTGGCATCATCATCATTGTGCATAATATTCTGTCCCTAGAATGCGATGGCCACTTTTACACTTTTTTAAATCAAATTTCATCAGAACAGTTCTTCGCAGTTCCCAATACAAGAGTTTGCTCCATGTCTAGTCCCGGCAGGTATGGGAGTCCGCCAATTTCTCCATGAATCGTTTCCTTCTCTATGTTCTCATGGTACCTTCATGCCTCTGTTGTGTCATAAAGCCTATCCTTATTATGATTGTTTTCATTTGCTTCTTTCCAGATTACATTTTACACATCATCATATCCCTGAGGTTTAGCACAACGCCTTGCAATTGGTGGGTGTTAGGTCATGGTTGAATAGGTGATGGAATTAATGAATGAATGAATAAACCAATGAGTAAATGAACAAATGAGTGTTTTCTTTTTANGAAGAGCTAACACCTATCCTACTCAAACTCTTCCAGAAAATTGCAGAGGAAGGTAAACTTCCAAACTCATTCTATGAGGCCACCATCACCCTAATACCAAAACCTGACAAAGATGCCACAAAAAAAGTGTTTTCTTTTTAAATGAGATAGTCTCATGGCAGAAACGAGAACACAAACATTTCATGCAAAGGATGGACTAGGTATTTATTCCTTTATGAATTAAATATTTCTGAAGTGTCCTAAATTAACGAAGCTGTAAGTCCTCAGTGGTCTTTCCTGGTGGCTCAGTGGTAAAGATTCTGTTTGCCAAAGGAGGAGATGTGGGTTTGATCCCTGGGTTGGAAAGATCCCCTGGGGAAGGACATGGAAACCCATTCCAGTATTCTTGCCTGGGAAATGCTATGGACAGAGTAGCCTGGCAGACTACTTACAGTCCATGGAGTTCCAAAGGAGTCAGACACAGCTGAGGGACTAAACAACAACAAAGTCCTCAGTAGATTACTCACATTTTGAGGAAATTGTAAAATGGTAATATTAAAGGAAATAAGATAAAAATCCATCAACATGTTAGCTACAAACTCTTCTGATTTTCTCCAGTTCAGAGGCATAAATTAGGGGAATACTGAGAGGACAAAAGGACCAAGCCCCCGGAATAATTCTCCAGACAGATGCAGAAATGGAGGAAAGTGCACAGCAGGGAGAACGTGTGTTGGTGGTCGCCCATCCTATTGGACCATATCCAACAAGCAAGTGAAGGGAGGATGAGCATCCAAGATGGAAAGTTTGGTATGGCACATTTAAGGAAAGGAGAGTAAGAGGGTCTCAGGAGTTCCAGTGTGTTGAAATATTCAGAGATAAGAGTTACTTGGGACTTTAGACTTGGACAGTCTTCCAGTTTTTATTTTTTAGTTATAGCTGATTTACATTGTTTTGTTAATTTCCACTCTACAGCAGAGTGATTCAGTGATACATACATATGCATTCTTTTTCATATTCTTTTCCATTATGCTTTATCACAGGATATTGAATATATTTCCCTAAATTGTACAGGAGGATCTTGTTGTTTATCCATCCTATATAGAATCCCTTGCATCTGCTAATCTCAAACTTTCAGTCCATACTTACCTTACCCCTACCCGACTTGCACCCACAAGGCTGTTCTCTGCATCTGTGAGTCTGTTTCTAGTTTGTAGATAAGGTTATTTGTGGACACTCTTGAATGTCTGAGAAAGATATGACAAAAGAAGAGAATTTCCTTTTAGTCGTTCTTTAAATGTCACATGGTCTTCCATTAAGGGATAGGAAGCCATGCTTTTAAAAGTTTCACATAAAATAATACCATATAAATATAAAGTAAGGTACACCTTTAACAGCCTGGCATACATTAGCCTCAAACAAATGTTAGCTCTTTTCCTATAGTATTTGAAGAGTTAGGAAGCACAATCATTATTCCATTTTCAGTGCATCTTGACTATAGCTAGTAAAAAAAAATAGGAAGGTAACATTATGTCCATTTAACTAAAAGGAATTAGGGTCAGAGTGACTGAATACAATCATCTAATGTTATATAAAATTCAACTGTCACAGTTAATTTTTTTAAAGTATAGAATGATAGAGATGTTAGATTATAAACTCATAGAACTTTTTAAAATTAAACTTTTTATTTTGAGATAATTTCAGATTTGCATGCAATTGTCAGAAAGAATAATTTTACCTATTGGTAACACCTTGTCCAATTTCACCCATTGGTAACACCTTGTGAAAAATAGTATAATTTAACAAATAGAATATTGACATTACACAGCTGTAATACAAAATCCTGATCCATCATAAGAATCCTTCTCATTACCCCTCTACGTATTTACATGCTGCCCTTATAACCTGCCTGTGTGCTAAGTCACCTCAGTCATGTCCGACTCTTTGTGACCTTCTGGACTGTAGCCTGCCAGGCTCCTTTGTCCATGGGATTCTCCAGGCAAGAGTACTGGAGTGGGTTGCCATTTCCTTCCCCAGGGGAACTTCCTGGACCAGGGATCAAACCCAGGTCTCTTATTTCATCTTCACTGGCAGGTGAAGGTGCTTCATTAGCACCACCTGGGAAGCTCAGGGTTATATCCTCCTTAACCCCTAATCTATTCGCACTTTCTGTAAATTTGTCATTTCAATAATACTATATAAATGGAGTCATATAGTATGTACCTTTCTGAAACTGACTTTTGCCACTTGCTGTAATTCTCTGGACATTCATACAGGCTGTTGCATGTATCAACAGTTACTAATAGTTCCTTTTTATTGATATGCATGTATGTACCACAGTTTGTCTAACCATTTACACATTACAGGCTATCTGGGTTGTATCTTGCTTTTGGCTATTGCCAATACAAATACAAGCATTCCTGCACAAGTTTCTGTGTGAATATGCATTTTTCCTTCTTTGGTATAAATGCCCAGGAGTGTAACTGCTGGATCATGAGGCAGTTGAATGTGAATTTTTTGCTGTTGTTGTTTGTTTGTGTTGTTTTTTTAAAGAAAATGCCAAACTGTTACAAAATGTACTAAATGGTATGGTTTTCCTGTACCATTTTACACTCCCAAAGAAAATATAAGAATGATCCAGGGTCTCAGCATATTTCCCAGCATTTGGTATTTTCAGTAGGTTCATTTTTACCATTTAGATGTATAAGTTATCACAATCTACACTTATGGTCATTTTATCCATCTGAGTGAATTATATAAGAGTTACCTCCCTCTAAGTCCTTTACCCTCACCTTTTATAAAACAGTTGTCTTAAATAATTCTTCTATATAAATTTAGAACCACACGTGACAGTTATATTATTTGCTTCAACCCTCAAATACAGTTCAGAAAAATGAAGAGCAGAAAAACTCACTGTATTTAACCATATTTTTATTTACTGTGTTTCTTTCTCCTGTCCCGATGATCCAGAATTCCTTATTTTTATCATTTTCTTTCTGTTTAGAGAATTTCCTTAGCTATTATTTTAGGGTAGATCTGCTGGCAACATATTTTCTTGGTTGTTTTTATTTTATTTAACTGAGACTATCTTGATTTCCCTTCATTCCTAAAAGAAATTTCACTGGGTATTGGATTTGAGGCTGGCAATTCTTTCCTTTTAGAACTTGAAAAACGTTGTGCCAGTTCCTCATAGCTTCTATGATTTCAGATATGAAATCCATGGTTATTTGAATTGTTTTAGCTCCTGTAAGTAAGATATCTTTTTTCCCTCACTGTCTTCTGTCTTGTAAGGTTTTTTTNTATTTGTGGACACTCTTGAATGTCTGAGAAAGATATGACAAAAGAAGAGAATTTCCTTTTAGTCGTTCTTTAAATGTCACATGGTCTTCCATTAAGGGATAGGAAGCCATGCTTTTAAAAGTTTCACATAAAATAATACCATACAAATACAAAGTAAGGTACACCTTTAACAGCCTGGCATACATTAGCCTCAAACAAATGTTAGCTCTTTTCCTATAGTATTTGAAGAGTTAGGAAGCACAATCATTATTCCATTTTCAGTGCATCTTGACTATAGCTAGTAAAAAAAAATAGGAAGGTAACATTATGTCCATTTAACTAAAAGGAATTAGGGTCAGAGTGACTGAATACAATCATC
This sequence comes from Oreotragus oreotragus, assembly GCA_006410675.1. Classification (NCBI taxonomy): domain Eukaryota; kingdom Metazoa; phylum Chordata; class Mammalia; order Artiodactyla; family Bovidae; genus Oreotragus; species Oreotragus oreotragus. The sequence continues at coordinate 413,668 of SJYX01013794.1, read as the reverse complement.
TAATGTTATATAAAATTCAACTGTCACAGTTAATTTTTTTAAAGTATAGAATGATAGAGATGTTAGATTATAAACTCATAGAACTTTTTAAAATTAAACTTTTTATTTTGAGATAATTTCAGATTTGCATGCAATTGTCAGAAAGAATAATTTTACCTATTGGTAACACCTTGTCCAATTTCACCCATTGGTAACACCTTGTGAAAAATAGTATGATTTAACAAATAGAATATTGACATTACACAGCTGTAATACAAAATCCTGATCCATCATAAGAATCCTTCTCATTACCCCTCTACGTATTTACATGCTGCCCTTATAACCTGCCTGTGTGCTAAGTCACCTCAGTCATGTCCGACTCTTTGTGACCTTCTGGACTGTAGCCTGCCAGGCTCCTTTGTCCATGGGATTCTCCAGGCAAGAGTACTGGAGTGGGTTGCCATTTCCTTCCCCAGGGGAACTTCCTGGACCAGGGATCAAACCCAGGTCTCTTATTTCATCTTCACTGGCAGGTGAAGGTGCTTCATTAGCACCACCTGGGAAGCTCAGGGTTATATCCTCCTTAACCCCTAATCTATTCTCACTTTCTGTAAATTTGTCATTTCAATAATACTATGTAAATGGAGTCATATAGTATGTACCTTTCTGAAACTGACTTTTGCCACTTGCTGTAATTCTCTGGATATTCATACAGGCTGTTGCATGTATCAACAGTTACTAATAGTTCCTTTTTATTGGTATGCATGTATGTACCACAGTTTGTCTAACCATTTACACATTACAGGCTATCTGGGTTGTATCTTGCTTTTGGCTATTGCCAATACAAATACAAGCATTCCTGCACAAGTTTCTGTGTGAATATGCATTTTTCCTTCTTTGGTATAAATGCCCAGGAGTGTAACTGCTGGATCATGAGGCAGTTGAATGTGAATTTTTTGCTGTTGTTGTTTGTTTGTGTTGTTTTTTTAAAGAAAATGCCAAACTGTTACAAAATGTACTAAATGGTATGGTTTTCCTGTACCATTTTACACTCCCAAAGAAAATATAAGAATGATCCAGGGTCTCAGCATATTTCCCAGCATTTGGTATTTTCAGTAGGTTCATTTTTACCATTTAGATGTATAAGTTATCACAATCTACACTTATGGTCATTTTATCCATCTGAGTGAATTATATAAGAGTTACCTCCCTCTAAGTCCTTTACCCTCACCTTTTATAAAACAGTTGTCTTAAATAATTCTTCTATATAAATTTAGAACCACACGTGACAGTTATATTATTTGCTTCAACCCTCAAATACAGTTTAGAAAAATGAAGAGCAGAAAAACTCACTGTATTTAACCATATTTTTATTTACTGTGTTTCTTTCTCCTGTCCCGATGATCCAGAATTCCTTATTTTTATCATTTTCTTTCTGTTTAGAGAATTTCCTTAGCTATTATTTTAGGGTAGATCTGCTGGCAACATATTTTCTTGGTTGTTTTTATTTTATTTAACTGAGACTATCTTGATTTCCCTTCATTCCTAAAAGAAATTTCACTGGGTATTGGATTTGAGGCTGGCAATTCTTTCCTTTTAGAACTTGAAAAACGTTGTGCCAGTTCCTCATAGCTTCTCTGATTTCAGATATGAAATCCATGGTTATTTGAATTGTTTTAGCTCCTGTAAGTAAGATATCTTTTTTCCCTCACTGTCTTCTGTCTTGTAAGGTTTTTTTGTTTGTTTGTTTGTTTTGTTTCTTGTCTCTTGACTGGGGTATGTTGTGATCAGAATTTCTTTGAGCTTATCTTGCTTGAATTCACTCAGCTACTTAAACCTGTAAGTTTATGTCATTTGCCAAATTTAGGAAGATTTCAGCCATTATTTCTTAGAGTATTTTTTTAGGCTTTCCCCCTGCTTTCTCTCTGGATTCTGGTAATTTTTTGTCACACGGGTCTTTGAGGTTTTGTTCTCTCTGTGTCTCTTTTTTCTGGTCTACTTTCTCTTTGTGGTTCAGATTAGGCAGTGTTATGGTTCTATCTTGCAGTTCAGTAATACTTCCCGTTGTCTCTCCATCATTTGCTTTTGAGCTCATGAGTTGAGTTTTTATGGTTTTATATATTTTTCAGCTCAAAATTTTCCATTAGGCTCGTTTTTCTGTCTTCTATGTTATACTGTTACTTATTTTGTTGCTGAAGCTCTAATTATTAATTAGTTTCAAGAATATTAATTGCACATTGGAGTATTTTTCTGATAGCTACTTTAAAAGCTTTATCAGATGTTTCTAATATCTGTATCATCTTGATGTTGATTGCCTTTTTACATCCAGTTTGAGTTCTTCCTTGTTCTTTGTGTGATTTTTTTTTAACTGAATTTTGGGCATTTCATGGTAGGCTATGAGATTCTGTGTCTTTTTTTAACCTTCTGCTTTAATGGGCTTCCTCTGATACCATTCTGCTGTAAGTGTGGTGCGTGCCCCCTCATCTCCACCAAGGGGGATCCCCACTTGGCTCCTGTTGACATTTGAGAGGGAAGATGCTCCTTCCTTACTGTTAGGTTGGGTAGAGGTGAGTGTTCCTGCTCCCCACTAGATCTTTAGAGATAATTTCATATATGGGAAGGGTAGGAGGTCCTACCCCTCCCCATGTGGTGTTCACTGACCCCACAGGGATGGGGGATTAACAGTTTGGCAGGTTAAAAGTCACAGGTCCCAAATCAGCCTTCTCTGATACCACCCAGTTATCTTTTATGGTGTTTGTTGGAATAGAGTGGTTATTGGCCCAATATTTCATATATATATGAAATATTATATCTATATCTATATCTATATCTATATCTATATCTATATATATATATAGAGAGAGAGACTTGCCAGCTTGCCCTGGTTTCCTGGGTCTTATCTTGTCTGTGCCTATTATTGTTTCTGAGTTGGCTTTCTCAGCCATAGGTCTTAAATATATGAGGAAAAACAAAACCTCAGGGAAACTCACCATTCCTTGCGTCCTGAGGTCTCTGGCCAGTCCACTTTCTTCTCTCCACCTTTCAGATCTTACGCTTGTTTTATATATAATCTCCAGAGCTTCATCTGTGCAGAGAAGGAGTCATGGAGAAGTGTGCGTTCTCCACCTTGAGCAGAACTTTTTAAAGGAACACTTGATTTACTGAGGTAAAAACAAGGTTATCTGTCTTAATAATATTTAATGAGAAGACAATCTGAGTGTCTTGTTGCCACTGTTTATCTTTAGAAGTAAATTCTTCTTCCCTACTGTATGGAGGCTTAAGCTTAATTAACATTTTTATTTTAAAAGACTAATGTATTAGTTATGGCGAATCTACAAAGTCACCTCAAATCCCTAAAGAAGCAATTCCCTGAGTCCTTTTGCATGTGCACTAAAGGTATTATTGCCCCTGATACCTCATGAGGATGCATCACAGAGTGAAACTGGAGGGCAGGTGGAATCAGCAAGTTTTAACCTTTAATTTCCCTCTTTATGCAACTGTATAAGAAAACTTATTTCAGAAGCTGCTAAGATTAATTTACATCTCACTGAACCTATTTCACTAACTACCAAAAATGCACTTATTCTAAGCACTGAAACAATATAATAAATGAAGCTATAGACTCTGTGTCTAGGAATGCATCTGATGATCATTTCGACCACAAAATTCAACTGATCTTGTTATTGCTGATGTTTATTTTCCCAAAGATATAAAGGTTGTTTGTTTTGTTTTTTTTCCAGTACAGAATGGCTAAAAGGATCCAATGCAAATTTAATATAGAAGGTTTAGAGTGTGGCCGAACAACTGGGCAATAGTGAAAAGGTCAATTAACCAATGGGTTGGTTTGTCATGATGGCATGAACGAGTTATTTTAAATGATTTTCCACATTAAATTTTCCAGATGTTTTGGCCACAAGCCAAGATAATTAATATTGCTAATCAGTAGCTAGAATTATGTTGGCAAGCTAATTCGCTGAGCAGGGACTTGGAACTCTTGAGTTGGGTTGTTGGTAAGCCGTGCGTATTATGTTTAAATGAAACATGTTAGTCTCATCACTGGCCCAGGCCAAAAATTTGCTGTGGTACTTGAGATGATTACTCATTTTACATCATCAGAAAGTAAATCTAAAAAGAAAAGATGTCATGTCTTCTGTTTTTCTTCCCTAGAGAGGTCTCTTTATACTCATGACAAATTTGAAATGCAACACTTCTGTCCTTCAGAAGTTTTCAGTGGAAAAATTTAAAAGACACACAATTACTTTAAGCAGAAGAGAAAAAAAAATATGTATGCTTTTTTCTTTTCAAAAAATTAAGAATGGATGGATGGATTTTGCTGAAACATTAAAAAGAGTCATATTTTCAACTACCTCGATATTATCAGAATGATTGGTATTTGTGTGGTTTTTGTTTCTAAATGTAATATGTTGCTTAAAATGCTTATGATATGCATTTACTTTAGGCAACTTTACCTTATAAGATGCATCAATCACTCTGCAAAGGCTTTCTGAGTTTGTTTTAAACTAAGATATGGGCATCCCATGCCTACCTATAGAGCACAGACAAAAAGTCAGACATCAGGAGAAAGCAACTCAAATTGGGTTAGAAACTTGCCATTTGGACCCAGTTGGGTCTACCAGCCCCACAGACTTTACAGTCTCACTTTCCCTTTCACATACCCAGTGACAAGAGGGTATTACAATTTTTACTGACATCAGTGACCTGGCATCGCTGATTTATTCTCTGCTTTGGTTTACAGAGGAATAAACCAGTAATTAATTATATATCAGAACACGAGAATCGACCTGGCAATAATGTACAGGCTAAGAACGCTCTATTTACATATGTAGGTTATTTAAAATATGTCTTGTTAAATAAATATTTAAAATACCTCCTTATTTAGCTTATAAACTGTTTGGACTGAGGCTGCAGTGTGCCTCATTGCAGAATGTTCAAAAGAGTGAGAGAATTGCCATAGAATTTCATCTCTGCCTGACCAGCAAAAATCTCCTCTCTGTGTCTGCCAGGGCTTACAGAAAGCCCCTTTAAGGAAAATAACAACACAAACTATCTTGCTATCAAAATATATAATATTGGTATAAAGAAGATCCTTGGAAAACCATAAAACTTACCTTTATCTTGAGAGCAGGCATGTAGAACAAGGGAACTAGAAATAAATTAGCCACATCAACATCTCAGAGAGAAGGGAGTAGGTGGACAGGAAGTAAGAGAAACAAATGATTTCACAGCAAAACGGTCTCCCTGCTGTGATTTGTTTACCCTGTCCAGAATTATTTTTAAAGGGGACAAAAATATAGAACTTAGAGTTTTTACATCTCTCAAATCAGTACAAACTCATGATTTCAAAACAACCATAATCATGAGAACACACGTGGACACCAGTCGGTCTGGGAGAACCAACTCCATGTGCCTTGCAGGAGAGCTAAGCTCAAAATCCATCAGGGGCTGTGCTAGGCATTCCATTTATTTTTGGCGCTCTGAAAGTTAGTTTTATCCTGGCGTACCTCAAACTACCCAGTTTTCTTCCAAGCCTGTTTGTTGCCTACGGTCTGGAATCACAGACCTATCAATTGCTGATCCACCAGGGGGAGCAGTTCACCAGCACAAAACAAGCCTTCCCCAAAGGAAGTGTCTGAAGGTGCCTCTTTCTCTCCATTTACACAGCTGACAGCAACCCTGAGTTGTATCAGTTCTACTAGCTGTGGTACTCACATACCCAATACTGATTTCACGTTCCTTCCCCCGTGCTGGTGGGATACGTGTTGTTCAGTTGTGGATACATATACCCCAGCAGATTTTGCAATAGGATGTGAAACTTAGTCCTTGTACTTTGCAGAAATTCCATGTCTTATTAACAGGAAATGATTGAGTACTTCCTTCTCCAGCATCTTTTACAGGCAAAACCAGTAGATTTATCAAACTACTTATTCTATCCTTATTCTCTGATCTTCCATCTGGGATGTGTGTGTGTGTGTGTGTGTGTGTGTGTGTGTGTGTGTGTGACTCGCTCAGGTCTGGAAGCCAGGCAATTAGCACAGCTTGCTGACACTGGCACTTCTTTCTTCAACCCTTTCCCTTTCCTCTGGCCAGGACCCTGGGCTGGGCAGGAAAACAGCTGTCTGAGAAACGTTTGTGTTGATGATAAACCGTTCCTGTGCAAGCTCGGGGGTTGCCACCAGCCAGTCCAAACAAAATGGCTGTGGGCGTCAGTGGACTTGTGTATGGACAGAGAGCCCCAAGTGTGCTGATGACAGACAGACAGACAACCAACAGTGTTTAGCAATCTCTAAGGTGCTTTGCAACTGGTTTTTAAAATTCACAAAAGGAACCGCCCTGGGGAAACCACGTTGTACTTTTACTGATGCTCTGTTCCTTTGGAGCCTTACCCTAAGCGTCTTCCAGGGTCCTTCCGAGTCTCCTTCTTCTAACAAGGAATAAGCTCCACCTTGCAGCTTAAGGCATAAGCTCTGGATCAGGAGCTGTGGTGAGAACTTGGAACTTCTTAGAACCTCTGGCCCCATGCTGGACATCCTGAATCAGAATCTGCCTTTTAAGAGAACCCCAGGCAATTGGAGAACAAGTTGAAGGCCAATACTCTGCTCACAGGCCCTGGTCTCTGCAGAGGCCTCCTTCTGTTGCTGCTGCTGCTAAGTCACTTCAGTCGTGTCCGACTCTGTGTGACCCCATAGACGGCAGCCCACCAGGCTCCCCCGTCCCTGGGATTCTCCAGGCAAGAATACTGGAGTGGGTTGCCATTTCCTTCTCCAATGCATGAAAGAGAAAAGTGAAAGTGAAGTCGCTCAGTCTGTCCAACTGTTAGCGACCCCATGGACTGCAGCCCACCAGGCTCCTCCGTCCATTGGATTTTCCAGGCAAGAGTACTGGGGTGGGGTGCCATTGCCTTCCCCACTCCTTCTGTTAGGACACAGGTAAGATGCAGAGATGTGTCCTTCTAAACAGAGCGGAGGTGTTGAGATGGTTAAGCGGCCTTATGGTACATGCAAGCTGCTCTTAAAGCAGCAGCATGAAAGAACAGAAATCAAGCTTTCAGACAAGAAGAAACAAACATGGTTTCCCACTTGAAGTCTGGCACTTGCCAGCTCTCCCTTTCCTCATTTGTATTTACAGATACTAACTCCATTGTGGAGATTAAATGAATGCCTGTCACTCAGAAAACTCAGTCGATCGTCTTCTTTCCCTTCAGAACTGAGTTCCCAGTCTATGAATATTATCCTAGAATTTGGTTATTAGCTTTTTTTATATTTGACTTTTCTATTTTTATTTTGCTACTATTTTTGTGTCTTTTTATTACTTCCAAATAATACAGGGGGAAATGGACAGCGAATCTCAAATTTGCCTATGTATTTACTCATTAGCGGCTTTGTTGAATGACTTTTGAAGAGGAGAAAGTTGAAAAAGCTAAAATAATCATTTGAGTTTTTTTTTTCTGAAATTCCAAACCCTGTCTTTAAACACTGTTATGTCAAAGGTAATCCAGGGAAGGGGGATTCACTCTTGAGAACATACCCCATGAAATAATAGAAATACCCAATGAAAACGGAAAATAGAAGTAGAAAATAGAAAATACCCCATGAAAAAATATCTAAAATGAGAGAGAAACAAGCTAAATTCCAACAAGCGCATCTGTTAATCCCATCATGGGACCACTGTCACAGCTGAATGGAATGAGCAGTAGGTATTCGTGTCATGGTACTATGACATAGGGTTTTCTATTTCTTTGAAGAACAGGATTGAAGAACAGTATTCTATAATGCTCCTTTTCTTGCTGGCCCTTTCTGTTATTCTTTGGTGAGAGTGTATGTGATATTCTGAACTTCGGCACAGATTCATTAGAAGGTAAATGCACCTAGATATTCACTGCTTCATCCCCAAATTAGATATAATTGCTTCTAGAGAATGTGTTATGAAGGAATTACATGATGGCGTTTCTTTTCTGAGAGAGTCGAGTTTTAGCATGGCAGGTGAGTGTGAAAACGGATCTCAAGGTGATATGCAAACTTGGATCAAGACATCATGATCCTTCTTACAAAGAAGCGTGTCCGTGGCCCTGGGGGTGGCCATGGGGTGGGGGGATGGTCGCTGCTGATTGTGAGTACTCTGGAAGCGGGGCCTTGGCTTGCAGCAAGGAAGCACCTCTCCAGAGGGTTTTTCGACAGCTTCCCCTCAGGTCTTCTTTCCTGCCCTTCCAGATGGCCTTCCTCATGCCATTTCCTCTCTAGGGTCTCCCATTCAGCTTTCAAAGGAAATAGCTACACTCTGAGAGAAGAGAAGCACATACAATTTTTTTTTCCAGACTAACTTCAACGCGACCTATAGGTTTAATAAAACATAAATGACTCGCTTGTTTACTCCCTCCCCCTAAATTAACTTCAGTGTTTAGTTCATTCATATTCAGTTTCATTCGTATTCTGTCTATACTCTGGGACATCACGTTGAATCTGTTTGAACATCTACATATTCAGTGGAAATTCAAGCATCGAAATAGGATGCCATCACCCATATTTCTATTGCAAGCTTCTGTGAGACCTAGCAAAGACCATACTAAGTTCTCATAAGAATATCTGAATTAGTACAAGTTCATCTTGACTAGAAATGAAGATCCTAGTTGGAGAAGGGGAGATGGTTCCCACCTTATTTCAGACTCATGGCCGATGCCCCAAAGGGTGAGACCCTCAGGCCTGGTAAGAGAATGGGAGCTATCAGGCCTACTCTGACCTGGCTTGCATGGACTGAGTGTCCAAAAGTCAGTCTCCTCTGTTGCAGAACACTCTCTATGATTTAGATGTCAGAGCTCTGTGAAATGGAAGGAGTTTGCTCTCAAGAACAGAGATCTTTCAGTTCCTCCAGGGTTTCTTAAATTTTACAACCATCATCAAGGAAGAAAAAGTTCTTTTCTCTCTTGTCAAGCATTAATATACAAGCTGAATAATTAGTCTGAGTTATCACTGCTCTTGTTTTAAGCCATGTAGCCACATTCACAAATATCAAAGTACTTTGCAAGATGAAAACAACCTCAGACATGTAGGAGTGAAGTACTGCCAACATCTAGGAGAGAAAATAAAATGTCTTTCATTCTTTCATTCTGACTTGGACCAAATTTCTTTGGAGAGAAACTTTTACTGGAATGGGGTAAAAATATGGGAAGTCTGAATATAGCCCATAACTGGCTTTAATTAATGTCCTTTCTGGCCTGCTGAAAAAAAAAAAAAATCCAAATAGTGAGAATGCTTAGGGGTAAGCTCTTCTCTTTTCCCTGTAAGTGCTTTCAATCTGCAAAGGAAAGGAATGAATCAAAAGAATGGTTCTCATGATCAATCTCAAAGAACTGGCTTTCTGTGGCTCAATTTTGCTGCATTTTATCATAGATGTTTACAAAACATTTAATTTTAATTTAAAAAAACAGCAAGAGAAAAAGATTAGAGAAATGCAGCATTCTCCAGAAGAAACAAAACTTATATCCTTAGAGCAGTTTTCTAGTGCAAGCTAGGTTTTTCCTAGATCAGTCTCCCTCTGAAATCTTCATATAATTGTACACCCACAGAAAGTGTCCCTTGCTGAATCACCATAAACAAATCATTGCTTCTAAAATAATCTTAAATCCTAGAAACTAGTTAGGTAACTGTCAAGTTTTAATACTTTAAAGGAACAATTGTCTAACTCTTCTAAATATCTCAGTTTTTGGTTTCTAATTTTTAATGTAAAAATATCATTGAAATATGCTACCCGAAGGTTTGCCAGCCTTGCCTCAATTGACACTTTGAGCCAGATATGAATTCTTTGTTGAGGGGGTTGTCTATCCTGTGCATTGTAAGATATTTATTGGCATCTCCAGACTCTACTCATTACATATCTGCCAGGCGCATCCTCCTTCTCCACAGTTGCAACAATTGAAAATATCTGCCCATGTTGCCAAATGTCCCTGGGGCCAAAATCGACCCTGGGTGGAGAATGACTGTACTGAAGCTTTGCTTAACTGATGCCAAAATCGTCTGTGGCAAAATGTCATGCTGTGGAAAATTGTTTAACAACTCTCGTGTTTTAATTATTTTATGATTTGGCATTGCTAGGACCAAGTTTGTGATCTATCTTAAAAAGGAAATGCTTTCTATTTGACCACGGTCAGGCAGCTCCTTAAAAATGTATTCATACTACTTCTGACAGAATTTGCCATCAGATTTTCCAACAAGTTATACAGATCTGTAACTACGCATTATCCAGTGTATGAAATGATGATATCACTAGCTTTTTTTTTTTTTTACAGAGGAAAATCAGAATAATAGGTGAAACACTGACTATGCAAAGGGGCTAGAAGCTGCAAAATCATACAAAATGTAATTCAACAAGTATGAAGCAGAGTGAAGCATTAGTTGCTCAGTCATGTCCAACTCTTTGCAAACCCATGGACTGTACCCACCAGGCTGCTCTGTTCATGAAATTATCCAGGAAAGAATACTGGAGTGGGTTTCTTAATACCCAGAATACTGGATTCCCTTCTCCAGGGAATCTTCCTGACCCAGGACCTAACTAAGACCTCCTGCATTGCAAGCAGACTCTTTGCCATCTGAGCCACAAATATAGGAGAGGTTATATGAATGCTAACCACTGATCATTCAACAAGTGCATGAAAGGTCACAAAAATATTAACTATTGATCATTGACTATTGCTAATCACTCTTCTGAAATGGCTACAGACCCTGGCCCTATCAGGAATGCACTTGAAAACCAGGAACGTTAACAATACATATTACCTTCTCAAGAAACGCTTCTTGTTTGAAATGCATGTGTAGTTTTAAACTTGGTTTCTGAAAGAAAAATAGCCTTGGTAAATAGACATTTATACTACCTAGTTGGAAGGGTATTTGGAAAATGACTTTTCACTAAAAGATCAAACACAGGATTAAAGTGCTTGTGGAGGATCCATTTCCCTGGGCTCGCACGTCTCTGAGAAACAGCAAAATCAGGTAATAAACATGAAGACAGGGTAACGAAGAGGCTGGCTTAACAAAAATAACAGAAGCTGATTTGAAGCTGGTCTGAGTACTGTACCCAATTCATTCAACAGTAGCCTAAAGCCTGGGCATTAGCCATGCCCAGAACAGGGTGTGCTGTGATGTTTAATATGTGATACAGCAAGTAGGGCGGGAGTGGGGAACAGGACACCGACCTTACATCTCTGTGTTTATTAAGTTGTATCACATGACGCCCACCTCCCTTAAACGGTGTGCGTGGTGTGTCATGGGATACTGTGATGTGTAAAAGAAGGGAACGGAGGTAGATTCAATCACTCCCAACAACAAAGGCTTCTTTCTTAGGCCCTTTGAAAGGGTCTTTGGACACAGTGTCCTTGTGTAACAATCACTAAATCCTATTCTGTCGGAATTGTGATACGTTCTTGCTCCGGGCTACCCTTTGAGTAACTTCTCTCCTTTCACTTGTGGTAGGTGACCTATTTTACAGGACTTTCACTAAACGTTGCCCCAGTTCCCTCCAAAATTAAGTCCAACAAGAGCAAGGCCATCTTTGGGAAGTCAAAGAGTTCATGCCACACACCGAGAAGCTTTGTTCAAGGATGTGCCTGCTGAAGAATTGCTGGTAGTTATGTTTTTTTTCTCACATGCTCTAGATTGAACACAGGCTTAAATAAAAGTTTTCATTAAAAAAAACCATAAAGTTGTGAAAACTAGCAAGCCTTGATTGCTAGGTAGGTTGCCATCCTCTTCTGGGTACAGCCACCAGCCCTGAATCTAGTGAAGACATGGAGTAAAAAAGTCTTCTGACTTCCTGTCAAAAGAGCTGAATTTATACGGTGCCAACCATATTGTGTCCATGGTCTTGTGGCTTGTGTGAAGTCATCTGGTACTTGTCATTTCTTCATAAAATCTGACAGTTTTTACCTGCTATAATAAAACCAACTAGCATTGTTTCTGAGGCGGACAGTTAGGACCATTAGTTGGTAAAATCAATATTAGTTATTATGGGTGTGTTGCTTAGATTCCAAATCAAGGTGTGACACCAAAACATCAAAGATTCTGCTATTGACTAGGAAAATAATTTAAACTATTAAAAAGAAACTTTTAGATTATTTACATAATAATGGCAATAATATCAGATAAGCCACCATCACAATTTTTTTTTTTTTTTTTTTTGGCTGCACTGCATGGCATGCAGGATCTTAGTTTCCTGACCAGGGATTGAACCCATGCCCCCTGTACTGGGAGCATGCAGTCTTAACCACTGGATCACCAGGGAAGTTCCACAGTCTTATTCTTTTGTCTCCCACTGGAGGATACAGTTGTTGTTGTTTTTTAAAGGAACTAACCATCCTTTCCTTGGCTGCAATCTTGCTTCTGTTTGTTATGGATCAAAAAGAAAGGCAAGGTAAGAATTGTATCATAGAAAAATCTCTCATTTCTCCTGGATAAACCCACCCAAGTGCAGTGCTGTGGATATATGAATAGCCCATAAGATTTATGCTCCCTCCAAATATCATCTTAGAGCAAGGGAATTTGCTGTTGATACACCAATGAACTTTCTTCTTATTCCAATTGAATTCATCACCATGGGTGTATTGATTTCAGTTTCCTTGCCTCAGCATGTTCTTTCTTTTCATTTGGAAGTAATTCCCCTTGAAATTTGTAGTAAAAATGAAATTCATCTTGTTCCTTCCTTGGATCCACTGGTCTTGGAACTCAACTCTGCTTGAACGTAGATATCCCAGAGAGTCAGAATTTGAACTTCTGTTTCTAAGCTGGGAACAGTATCAGTCATATCCTAAGCTAATAAGTGATTTAGGGTTTGTGGAATATTTTCTTTTTCTCTTGAAACTAATCTCAGAACACTACTCTATCGTAAGGTCACTGTCAACAGCTTGCTCAATTTATCCTTTTAGAGAACTAACCCTTCCAAGCCTGGCCAGCTGCAGTCTCTTCACTTTAATGTGCTGCCATGTATCAGCCTTGGAATTCAGTCTGGCCTCGAATTTCAGCTGACTTTATAATTCAAATGTAATTGCTGATGCACTTTCAAAAAACTTCAGGAAACTGTAAGTGCTTATTTTAGTTTATAAAAACGACGGTATTTTATGTTTGAGGAATGTTAGCATGACGACTAGAAAAATGCACATTCATCATCCTCTATAATCTAGGACTCTGTTAGCAGGTTTAGTCTGGAGATAAGGGTTCAGAGAGTGTTTTGTCTATTTATTTTGGAGAGTCTGAATCGTCAAAAGTGGGTTTGCGACACAGTAGGTAAAAATAGGAGCCAGGAGTCTGTTTTCTAATCCCAGAGTTATTGTTGACTCATAAAATAATGTTCCTTGTTCTTTATGCTTGTGTCTCTTTATTCCTTTGCTGGAAGATGACAGCCTGGCCCAGCCATCACTAGATCTTAGTAAGAAGGGGATACTTTGGAACCATGGCCAATGGGCCTCAGGAATTCATATCATCACTCCTGGAATCGTCCTTAGAGTTCAGGGATTGGCTCTCACCAAACCACACTTTCCTCTTGTCCTAAAGAACACATTGTAGTAAGCTTCGCTTGCAGAATTAAGACCAAAGTCCTAAGTATGGCATTCAAGTCTTCTCAGTAGTTGACACTTTCCTGTTAAGGTACTCTGCGCTTGGTTGCTCAGAACTACTTACTGTGTCCTGATTTCATTCTCTTCTTGTGAAACTTCAAGTCTTTTCACCTACACTTCCAGCTGCTTTCATTATTCTTTCTTTTGTTCTCAATGCAAAACTAGCATTCATACCCTCAGTATATGCAGAGCTATGTTTTCTTCCTGCAATAAAGCCCTTCAATCCTTGGTTTAGAGGAAAGTGGTTCTTCCCTCCTCATCCGCTGGATCCCTTTACAACCAGCTTTCACCCCGTGCTTGTCAGTTGACTTGTTTATGTTCTCAGCTTCACTTCTGGCAGACTGTGATCTTCGTAAAGCAAGAAACTGGATCCTGTTTGTTTCTGTCTCCATCCCATGTTGCTCAATCAGGTGGGAAGGAGAAAGAGAAGGGAAATGAAGGAGGAGGGCCTCGGATGTCTCACAGATATTATTATTTGTGCTTGTGAGGTCAAATTGGACATCTCCCTGCACCTCATGCGAAGAGTTGACTCATTGGAAAAGACTGATGCTGGGAGGGGTTGGGGGCAGGAGGAGAAGGGGACGACAGAGGATGAGATGGCTCGATGGCATCATTGACTTGATGGATGTGAGTTTGAGTGAAGTCCGGGAGTTGGTGATGGACAGGGAGGCCTGGCGTGCTGCGATTCATGGGGTCGCAAAGAGTCGAACACGACTGAGCGATTGAACCGAACTGCTTCCGACACCCATTCCGCACACACCATGCTTTGTTATCTCCTAGCTCCTCCATTTCACACGCCATCTGTTTAAGCTACACACCTGAGGTCTTCCTTGATCCCCGCTGTCCTTTCCATGACTCATCTGTCCTTTAGACCCAGCCCTCGGCTGGACCCTTGCTCACTCTCTGCTCTGACCCGCTCCCTTCCTAGGCTTCGGTCACAAAAACTTCCGACAATTTCCCCGGAAGTTCCTCGATGTTCTTGCCACCTCACGATGTCCGCGCACAGGCTGACTGCAGTGTTCTTCCTCCATGCCCGCCTTGGCTAACTCCTCATCTGTTGAATCTTACTTTACACGTGACTTCTTCAGAGGTCTTCTTCTTATTTCCCTTGTCACACCCTTCTCATTCTTCTTGTCAGTTCTTTAGAGAAGCCCATTTCTGACATACTCACACATCACAATTTGGATTCTGTAGTGTATTTCTTTGTTTACTTTCTCTTGTAGAAAGTACGTTGCATGGATCCTATTCATCCCTGGGTTTGCAGCACCTGGCTTTCTCAAGACACTCTTTCTTCCTGCTATTTAAGTAAGTAAGTGTTAGTCATTCAGTTGTGTCTGACTCTTTGTGACCCCATGGACTGTAGCCCGCCAAGTTCCTCTGTCAGGGGGATTCTCCAGGCAAGAATACTGGAGTCGGCTGCCATTCCCTTCTCCAAGAGATCGTCCCAATACAGGAATCAAACCTGGGTCTCCTGCACTGCAGGTAGATTCTTTACCATCTGAGCCACCAATGAAGCCCCATTCTTTTTTAAGTAAATGACTTCTAAAAGAGTTCACACACACACACACACACACAAAGAGTTCACACAGTTCTCACATGATAGTATACTTGTAAGTGGATTTTCTTCATATCTATTTTTTTTCCCTTGTGATGAGTGATGGCCACTAGGAAACGTACTCACTCATGAGATTCACTTCCTTTGGAAGGGTAGAGTTCAAATAATCTGTGTATCTTTCTACTAACATTCATTTTAAAAGCAGAGAACGCAGAGACTCTGTCATAAGTGTAGATCCTAAAAGTTAAAAATGCTCCAATAAAACAACAGTTAATTTGTATGTAAAATCAAAACATGTTACCACTATACTGAGGTCCAAAAGTGAGAAAAGATCCAGACCCTATTAAACCCTATAACCCTATAAAGTGTTAAATGACAAAAATTCAGCATAAAATAGAAAAAAACAGTAAATTTCTGACTATCATTAAAAACACCCATGAAGATCCAGGTGTTTAAAATTTCATGATTAGACAAGCCAAAGCAATTGTCCCCCTTTTAAACTTTTCCAACTGATTTTACTTTTTATCCCAGCTCATGCCCTCTCATAATAAAACATTATTATTAAAATTATATAAATTGTATCAGTGTTGTTTTAAAGTCATATCTGAAATGGGTGTAGAGGCCTAAATAAAGTGTATTTTTAGTTAGCTAGATTCTTTGTGTTCAGCCTAGGAAGGACTCTGGGCACTTCCCGGCTGTAAGGTTTTGCTGCATGTGGGTCCTTTGTAAGTAGATCTGGTTGTACTTCATTTCCAGCTGTTGGTACTTAACACAACTAAGATGCTCTTGAGAACACCAGATGGTCCAATCATGGAAGTTTAAAGAGTGGGTTTCCTTTGGGGTTTTTAGCGCCCATGAGAAGTTTACCTTATCCCGCTTTTGAATGCTGAATTTTTATCATTATAACACCTTCTCAGTAAGATCTGAATTGTTTCCGATTGATGGACTTCAGGAGAGCCCAACATTATTGATTTGATTTATTTATTAACTGCCATGTGTTACCTGGGTTTTGACAGAGCATTTGAATTCTCCCATTTAAAGCAAAAATGAATATGGTTTGAAGCATTTTTTAGGTCTCATGATCTTATGATGAATTCATGAGACAACAATTCAGATTGAATAGTAGAAAAATATTCCAGCTGGGAAATAACACCTCAAGGGAAGAGGGAGAATTCCCTCTGCTTGAGTCAGACTGGTTTGGATAAAGCTCAGGCAGGGGGTGAAACAGGGAAATCAAGCCAAGGGGAACTGGCCCTACATAACCCAGCATGGTCTTTCCATCTCTAATTTCTGAGTTTGTAGTCTTGTGGGAATTTTTCAACCCATAAAATGAGCCCCTTTTCTGTCCCTCATAATGGCTTAATGAAATAAACACTCGTAAAGATATGAAGTTCCCAAAGATGAGATCTGAACATCAACCTTCTTTCTTTTACCTGGCAGTGGAGGGTTACCATCAGAGTATCAGTCATGTGGTCTCTTGGAACGTCCCCAACCTCCCCTTCCACTGAAGGTCAGAACCCTTGTCATTTGATTCTTTTAAATGTCCTGATGCCGAAGAGCCTAGTGATTGAAGAAATTTAAATGTTACATGTTTTCTAACACTTGCAATAGAGATGATTGGCATTTATCAGCTATTTGTGATTTTTAACTAAACCTCTGCAAATCTGGCTGAGGACAGAGAGACCCTTTAAAAGGCAGGTTTGGAGAGGTCTTAAACAGTAAGCAGAGGTGGACAGAGCTTCTTTGACTGCTAAAATTAGAATTAAAAAAAACATATCTGATGGCAAACATGACATGACAAAGATTTGTTTCTGTTGGAATAGAACTTGCTTGTTTTTAAAGTATCCAGGTCGACCCTGTGGTCTTTCATCAACAAAGCGAAAGCAGTAGTCAATTCCCCTGTTCTTTCCCTGGTGAATCTGACAAGAGGTGGCCTGGAAACTACTTAGGTCTTGTTCTTTCTTTTGTTATAGATTTATGATCAAGGCGATGGCACCCCACTCCAGTACTCTTGCCTGGAAAACCCCATGGACAGAGGAGCCTGGTAGGCTGCAGTCCATGGGTCGCTGAGAGTCGGACACGACTGAGCAATTTCACTTTCCACTTTCATGTGTTGGAGAAGGAAATGGCAACCCACTCCAGTGTTCTTGCCTGGAGAATCCCAGGGACAGGGGAGCCTGGTGGGCTGCCATCTATGGGGTCGCACAGAATCGGACACAACTGAAGTGACTTAGCAGCCTGCTGTGCTTAGTGTATTTTGCACTGGAAATAATGTAATGGTGGTGTGCTCTTCAAGCCTGAGCAGCGGTAAGTTCTATTCTAGGTTGAGGACTTTGCATACCTGACATACAGGTGAAGTAGAATTTCCTTTGCCCAATTCCAATGCTCTCTTTCTTGGTCCAAGCGTGACTCTCCTGAAGACTGTTTTGTATCCTATGACTTTTATCCTTGGCACCTCTGGTTTAAGAAGAAAGTTTCTCCCCGCTTTACGGTAGCATATAGAAAAGTCAAAGAACATGGATCACTGAGGAACTGCAGAGAACCAGGATGGATGTGTTGTAATTTTATACTTACTTGTTCAGTTTCTTTCTTATTCTGGACAACATGTAAGCCTCTAAGTAAGTTTATGCTTTGGGAAATGCATATACTTTCAATGACTCAAGCACTTAAAAATGTGTTTGTTTACTGGGGCAAGCAATCATCCCAAGTGTACCGAATCCCTCCTGCATTTTCACATTCCTGCCACAGCTCATGAGAGGGGACCAGCAAGAGCTCTCAGCTGGATCCACACACCTGGCTTGGATTCTTGAGTCATCACACATTACTTATGGAACTTTGTTCCAACCTCTCCAAGGCCACTATGTTCTTAGCTAAACAGTGGAGACAGTATTACCTGCTTGAGGTATTTCACACAGCAGTTATGGAAATCTATGGGATAATGTTTGTCCAAGGGCTTCGTGTGCTTAATTGATTGGGTGTATCTATTATCATTATACAAAAAATACTAATGACAAAGACATTTATAAATGGAATAACCAGCAAGGCATGGTTCTAACCCTTACAGGCTGTTATTGAAAAGACAGAATTCCATGTTCAGATTGTCAGAAAGATCACACTAGTGGTAAAGAATTAGCATGCCAATGTAGGAGACAGAGAGAAGCGGATTGGATCCCTGAGTCAGGAAGATCCTGTGGAAGAGGGCATGGCAGTCCACTCCAGTATTCTTGCCTGGAGAATCCCATGGACAGAGGAGCTTGAAGGGCTACAGTTCATAGAGTTCCAAAGAGTCGGACATATCTGGAGTGACTTAGCACACACGCATGCAAAAGAGTGGGAAAGGGGTAACCTTGATAAAGGAAAGGTGTGGCAACGTAGATGAGAAAGTAGAAGCAAAGGGACTGCAGCTTGAGCATACTTTTATGCTTAATCTGTGTGAGCTGTTTTTACAACTGTGACATTTCTCCTCCCTCCATAGTATCCTTGCATACAGTGTAGGTATGTATATGTATATGTATGTATGTATGATATATATATATATATATACACACACAGGATTATGCATGATTATATTGTTATGGTATACCAACAATACTGTAAGAGAGAGAGAGGAAGACATGTATATGATATATAACCTTTCTATCACACTTTGAGAAAGTAATGTTTTATTTCACTGGGTGTATGGAGACATGATTTGACTTAAGCTATAAATATTTATTTATTTATTTATTTATTTATTTTTCGATTTGTGGTCATCTCACAAGGCACCCATTTATTGAACTGTTTCACCTTTCCAATATGCTTCAAATACCAAACATCCATAGAATGGTCGACGCTGAGACATTGGACAACTTCTCAGGTGATTGTGAGAGGATCAACTTTGATGATACTCTCAGTTGGTCATTGTCAACTTCTGACTTAAGCTATAAATATTTATAACGATGAGATTTTTAAGAATAGAGTTTTGCTAAGTACATTTCCCATTGTCTCCTGAGAGCTGAAAGGGCTGAGAAATGTGTTTTAAGACAAGAGTACATCATCCTGTCAATACTACTGATTATTTTACCAACAAAACTCTTAGATACATGGCCAACACCCAAAACAGGAGAGAAAAAACGTGACAGTGGCTGACAGATATAAAATATCCTTTCTAACTTCAGAACTTGGGATTTAAAAAATATTTATAATTTACAAGAATAAACAATGAGGTAATGGTCCATTGGGTTCTCTGTGGCCAATTTGGACTTAAAACAGTGGTGGGTCACTCTCAGATATCTAAAGTTCAAATTCACTTTGGATCATGACCAAGACATTCAAATAGATAGATGAAGTTTTTTAAACCTCTGGAGACTGGAAATGTGAGCTGGAAATTTCATGTGCCTTCATGGTATTTTTGATTCTTCTGGTTTGGGCAGCAATTAGAAATGAAGTTTAAGTTAAATGTTTTAGATTACTAAAAAATAAATGGATGGCGTCCAAATAAGAACTTTAAAGTATAAGTACTCATTGAGCATGCCTACCTTCTAAAGTTCACAATCATTTTTATAAAGCAGTCTTCAGGATCTGTGTGAACTTAATGTCTAATTGATTCATTCTTTCAGATAGTAAGTAGAAGGAGAAATTACACTGTTGACTGAGTACTCTCTCCATAGAATTGTTCAACTGATCCTCCAATTTTAGAAGTGATTGGAAAAGCACCTCCACTGTCTTATTTTTTTCTTTCTGGATGTAAAAACAAGAATCACACTTTCCCCAGTTCTTCATAGTTATTTAAAGTACTGAGTTCTATTGGGAAGGAAACCACATCTCAGTTGGTTTAGGTGCCTTAAGGCTAGGTCTCCATAACTGGAGATGAAATGGAGCAAGACTGAAAATATAGTGAGTCTGACTTTCTGGAAAATGCAGGTGTCCTCTCATCAGGGCAAAACAGGGATGGCACTGCCAGATTCATACTATTTGTCTTTGTGGTAAAGATGAACTGTAGCAAGTCAAATCAATTGAAATTTGGGGGATCAATATGAATTAGCTGAAACTGATACAATGTACACATTCAGCATCATGTAGATCACAGAAAGAAAATTTAATTGGTTCTCAAGAACAGAAAGTCTGATCAGTTCCAAAAGGTATATTAAGACGTTCTCTTCTGGGCTCTCACATGTTCTGAGTTTGAAAACATGTACCATAAACTTGGAGTTCATTTCTCTTTCCATGGCATTGTAGTTTAATTTAAAGTAGAAGTTCAGAAAATAGGATGTATCCAGCCCTTCAACCAATAAACAGGAAGAGCAGTTTGCAATACTCTTTTTTTTTTTCAGCTGCTCCTTGCACATAGTAGGTGGTCAGCAGTAAATGCTCATTGAATTTAATCTCTTTCTTTGGGGCAACATAATTCAGGCTCAAAAAGCAGGCCTTAAATGAAAATGCCAAAATGAAATCACATAGTTAAATTGTTGTTGTGTCCCTCTACCCTATCCCATCCCCAGTTCAAGTACCTGGACACAAGAATCGAGGGCAGATTGGAAATCTTCACTGAGTAAAAGGAAGGATTTATTCTCCTAACACTGAGAACAAAAAGCAGACTTCGGTTCAGGTTCTGAACCCGCCATACCCTAGCTGCCGTTTTAACATGTCCTGGGTATACGGTTCCTCAGCAAACCTTTCAGGGATTTCAATGCGGTACATGATGCTTAGTGTGCTAGAGATGGGACAGCTTGCACGGTGTTTCCTGGGCTCAAGGGTGGGTATCAGATGTGTCAGTATTGCTCACATACTTGTAAATCTTCATGTTCTCTAACTGCAAATTCACTACCTTGGACTCTCTCTAGCAGAACCCAGGAGTCTGTATGGAGCAGGCATGACCCGGGCAGACAAGCATGGTGACAGTAGAGTTTCTTACATGTATATGATTCATTTCAGAAACCTCCTAAGATTTTTAACTGAGATATGAACGCAGCATTCTGGAAATAGTCAGGATATTTTTGGAATCTGCCTAGAGAAGTCAGAGAATAAGCATTTCATATGTTTTATGAGAGGCTCGTTGGGACCAGAAGTGTGACAACATATTATAAATTGCATGATTGATGTAAACATGTAAATATATGCTTGTATATGATGATACATGCATATGGATGACTATATATAAGTATAGTCTGATCAATGTCGTGTGTATTTATTTGTTTCCTTTTTTGGTGGCACCACTCAGTTTGTGGGGATCTTAGTGGGCTACTGTCCATAGGGTTGCCAAAAGTCTGAGCATAGGATAGCAAAAACACAGCAGTGAAAAGACCAAGTCTTAACCGTGGACCTCAAGGGAATTCCCTATGTCATGTGTATCTTATACATAGCCAATTATGTTTCAAGTTGCCATTAATTGAAAGGGGTAAAAAATAAGCTCTAAGTTGCTCAACATATGAGATCAACTTTATATTCTGAAATTAATAGGATGTTGAAAGTGAAACTAACTCAGTCGTGTCCAACTCTTTGTGACCTATTCATATTCATGGACTATACAGTCCGTGGAATTCTCCAGGCCAGAATACTGGAGTGGCTAGCCTTTCCCTTCTCCATCTTCCCAACCCAGGGATCAAACTCAGGTCTCCCACATTGCAGGTGGATTCTTTACCTGTTGAGCCACAAGGGAAGCCCTAATAAGGTTATTGCATTAACAATTTTTATAAAGTATAATTACATTACCCCCAACTTTTAGTATTATCTTACTTGAGATGGGTGTGTGTGTTCAAATGTGTGTGTTTCTAGTTTCTTTCTTTTGTAAAATCCTCATTGTTGGTGTTTTGTTTGTTTTTCTCCAGCATATAATATGGGTGAAATCTTTGGTTAAGGCCAATTAATACAATGGAGATCAACATTCACTATTTACATTTAAATTATTTTTATTCCATATGTCATTTAAGAGTCCCTTGGACTGCAAGGAGATCAAACCAGTCAATCCTAAAGGAAATCAGTCCTGAATATTCATTGGAAGGACTGATGCTGAAGCTGAAACTCCAATATTTTGGCCACCTGGTGCAAAGAACTGCCTCATTTGAAAAGACCCTGATGCTGGGAAAGATTGAAGGCAGGAGGAAAAGGGGACGACAGAGGATGAGATTGTTGGATGGTATCACTGACTCGATGGACGTGAGTCTGAGCAAGCTCCAGGAGTTGGTGATGGACATGAAGGCCTGGTGTGCTGCAGTCCATGGGGTTTTGAGGAGTTGGACCTGACTGAGCGACTGAACTGAACTGATAGGTTAGGAAAGTACCACTTAGTCTTTTTAAACCTCTAAGTTAACATTTCACTCTATGTTTTGTCTAGTCTGTAATCAGTAGAATTCTGGAGAGGTTTTCTGTTTTTTTTTTTTTTTTTTTTTTNTGTGGCCAATTTGGACTTAAAACAGTGGTGGGTCACTCTCAGATATCTAAAGTTCAAATTCACTTTGGATCATGACCAAGACATTCAAATAGATAGATGAAGTTTTTTAAACCTCTGGAGACTGGAAATGTGAGCTGGAAATTTCATGTGCCTTCATGGTATTTTTGATTCTTCTGGTTTGGGCAGCAATTAGAAATGAAGTTTAAGTTAAATGTTTTAGATTACTAAAAAATAAATGGATGGCGTCCAAATAAGAACTTTAAAGTATAAGTACTCATTGAGCATGCCTACCTTCTAAAGTTCACAATCATTTTTATAAAGCAGTCTTCAGGATCTGTGTGAACTTAATGTCTAATTGATTCATTCTTTCAGATAGTAAGTAGAAGGAGAAATTACACTGTTGACTGAGTACTCTCTCCATAGAATTGTTCAACTGATCCTCCAATTTTAGAAGTGATTGGAAAAGCACCTCCACTGTCTTATTTTTTTCTTTCTGGATGTAAAAACAAGAATCACACTTTCCCCAGTTCTTCATAGTTATTTAAAGTACTGAGTTCTATTGGGAAGGAAACCACATCTCAGTTGGTTTAGGTGCCTTAAGGCTAGGTCTCCATAACTGGAGATGAAATGGAGCAAGACTGAAAATATAGTGAGTCTGACTTTCTGGAAAATGCAGGTGTCCTCTCATCAGGGCAAAACAGGGATGGCACTGCCAGATTCATACTATTTGTCTTTGTGGTAAAGATGAACTGTAGCAAGTCAAATCAATTGAAATTTGGGGGATCAATATGAATTAGCTGAAACTGATACAATGTACACATTCAGCATCATGTAGATCACAGAAAGAAAATTTAATTGGTTCTCAAGAACAGAAAGTCTGATCAGTTCCAAAAGGTATATTAAGACGTTCTCTTCTGGGCTCTCACATGTTCTGAGTTTGAAAACATGTGCCATAAACTTGGAGTTCATTTCTCTTTCCATGGCATTGTAGTTTAATTTAAAGTAGAAGTTCAGAAAATAGGATGTATCCAGCCCTTCAACCAATAAACAGGAAGAGCAGTTTGCAATACTCTTTTTTTTTTTCAGCTGCTCCTTGCACATAGTAGGTGGTCAGCAGTAAATGCTCATTGAATTTAATCTCTTTCTTTGGGGCAACATAATTCAGGCTCAAAAAGCAGGCCTTAAATGAAAATGCCAAAATGAAATCACATAGTTAAATTGTTGTTGTGTCCCTCTACCCTATCCCATCCCCAGTTCAAGTACCTGGACACAAGAATCGAGGGCAGATTGGAAATCTTCACTGAGTAAAAGGAAGGATTTATTCTCCTAACACTGAGAACAAAAAGCAGACTTCGGTTCAGGTTCTGAACCCGCCATACCCTAGCTGCCGTTTTAGCATGCCCTGGGTATACGGTTCCTCAGCAAACCTTTCAGGGATTTCAATGCGGTACATGATGCTTAGTGTGCTAGAGATGGGACAGCTTGCACGGTGTTTCCTGGACTCAAGGGTGGGTATCAGATGTGTCAGTATTGCTCACATACTTGTAAATCTTCATGTTCTCTAACTGCAAATTCACTACCTTGGAATCTCTCTAGCAGAACCCAGGAGTCTGTATGGAGCAGCCATGACCCGGGCAGACAAGCATGGTGACAGTAGAGTTTCTTACATGTATATGATTCATTTCAGAAACCTCCTAAGATTTTTAACTGAGATATGAGCACAGCATTCTGGAAATAGTCAGGATATTTTTGGAATCTGCCTAGAGAAGTCAGAGAATAAGCATTTCATATGTTTTATGAGAGGCTCGTTGGGACCAGAAGTGTGACAACATATTATAAATTGCATGGTTGATGTAAACATGTAAATATATGCTTGTATATGATGATACATGCATATGGATGACTATATATAAGTATAGTCTGATCAATGTCGTGTGTATTTATTTGTTTCCTTTTTTGGTGGCACCACTCAGCTTGTGGGGATCTTAGTGGGCTACTGTCCATAGGGTTGCCAAAAGTCTGAGCATAGGATAGCAAAAACACAGCAGTGAAAAGACCAAGTCTTAACCGCTGGACCTCAAGGGAATTCCCTATGTCATGTGTATCTTATACATAGCCAATTATGTTTCAAGTTGCCATTAATTGAAAGGGGTAAAAAATAAGCTCTAAGTTGCTCGACATATGAGATCAACTTTATATTCTGAAATTAATAGGATGTTGAAAGTGAAACTAACTCAGTCGTGTCCAACTCTTTGTGACCTATTCATATTCATGGACTATACAGTCCGTGGAATTCTCCAGGCCAGAATACTGGAGTGGCTAGCCTTTCCCTTCTCCATCTTCCCAACCCAGGGATCAAACTCAGGTCTCCCACACTGCAGGTGGATTCTTTACCTGTTGAGCCACAAGGGAAGCCCTAATAAGGTTATTGCATTAACAATTTTTATAAAGTATAATTACATTACCCCAAACTTTTAGTATTATCTTACTTGAGATGGGTGTGTGTGTTCAAATGTGTGTGTTTCTAGTTTCTTTCTTTTGTAAAATCCTCATTGTTGGTGTTTTGTTTGTTTTTCTCCAGCATATAATATGGGTGAAATCTTTGGTTAAGGCCAATTAATACAATGGAGATCAACATTCACTATTTACATTTAAATTATTTTTATTCCATATGTCATTTAAGAGTCCCTTGGACTGCAAGGAGATCAAACCAGTCAATCCTAAAGGAAATCAGTCCTGAATATTCATTGGAAGGACTGATGCTGAAGCTGAAACTCCAATATTTTGGCCACCTGGTGCAAAGAACTGCCTCATTTGAAAAGACCCTGATGCTGGGAAAGATTGAAGGCAGGAGGAAAAGGGGACGACAGAGGATGAGATTGTTGGATGGTATCACTGACTCGATGGACGTGAGTCTGAGCAAGCTCCAGGAGTTGGTGATGGACATGAAGGCCTGGTGTGCTGCAGTCCATGGGGTTTTGAGGAGTTGGACCTGACTGAGCGACTGAACTGAACTGATAGGTTAGGAAAGTACCACTTAGTCTTTTTAAACCTCTAAGTTAACATTTCACTCTATGTTTTGTCTAGTCTGTAATCAGTAGAATTCTGGAGAGGTTTTCTGTTTTGTTTTGGTTTTTTTCTCATTCTCCATTTCCATTATATGCTCATAGTCATTTGAGGAGGCTTGGTGCACCCCCAGGGGAAGTTGTGCTTCACCTCACACCCATGGCACCATTTGCAACAACAGACAAAATCATGAATACAGAGAGGTCTGAACTTCTAATGTCGCTTCTGGGTGTTCTTCTTACCCTTGAACTCTTCATTTTGGCATTTTTGTTCCCCAAGTCCTTGACTACTAATGTATACAGGAGAGCTTTGGAAAGCAGTCCCTCTCTGCCCTGCTGGAAGATTCTTCCACCTGGAGGAGACAGCTCATGGTGGCCCCTTCTGAATCCTGCTAGTCTCCAAGGCTCACCACAGCCTGACTTCTCACAGAAAACAGGACAGTTTGACATGAAGTCTTATCAAATTCTTTTCTTTGATGGGGTACAGAATGCTGTGTGTTTCCTGGCCAAGCATGCTATAATATCTTTAGGGAACTTTCACAAGTTCGTTAGGTAAGCTTTCCCCCATATATCTAGCAATTGGCCTTGAAAGACTGTCAGTTTTTTCAAGGTGCTCTTTAGCTAAAGCACACTGCAAACATGCCCAATATTTCCTTACACACCTGATTTCTTTTCAGAGTCCATGAACTCAGCACTGTGAAGCCATATTTGAAAAATAATTTAATGTCACCATTCAGTTGGCTGTCAGTTACAAGACATGAAATTCTTCTGGGGCATCTTGGGACACACTTGCTTTTATTCCTTATTAAAAGGCATTATGGGTAGTTGAAAAACTGAGCTTTGTGGGGGAAAAACTTTCCTGGGGCCTAATTCTGACTTTGGAGAACTTATTTAATTCTTGCAACTCAGCTTTTCTCATAAATACAGTGCTTTATACTATATTTGACATAGATGTAGAATCATTGGGATGACTAAATTAAAAAAATATATAAAGACCTGAGCATATAGTAGGTCTTTCAAAAATGTAAAATACAAATGTCTTAAATACATATTTTAAGAGTTTTTAGAATAAGAAATCTTCTTACATATTATTATAACTACTTTCCTTCTCTCAGCATGAGACACTGGGAAATTTCTCTAAAGTATGAAAAACCTCTTCTCTTCTGCTGCCATCGAGTCTGAAGTGATGGAAAGCTTTGCATTAAGAAGAGAAACTCCAAGTTCTCAGGCTGACAATGGTTTCTACCAATTAGACCTGAAAAGGATACAACCGACTTAAAGGTGACTCTCACTTAAAATAATTAATCAATGCCTATTTGAAAACTGGACATCATGGCCAATTTTTATTTATTTTATTTTACACATCACTCCCTTCTTTCCAGAAAATTTTCAGGATACTAAAAATAGTCTTACCCTAAACGAAACCAAACTGGCCTTCTGATTTTTTCATTACACTCGACAGTGTTCTCACTGCTCTAAATCTCTGACTAGCATGCCAGAAAGTTATAGAGAATGTGTTTTGTTTATTTGAACTAAGCCAATGACCTTTTCAAGCATTCTCATCATGAACTGCATATTACATAGAGTACCTTCTGTGCATAATGAACAAATAGGATCAAATTCTGGGGTCTTATGGGATAAAACTACATTTCCCCTTAGGTTGTCAGCTTTTAAACGAGATGTTCTGCAGAACGGACAACGTTGACATGACATTATGGAGACACATCATGACGGGAGAGCATTTTGTCACAATGGTGATGTGTGAACTTCAGAAGAGTTGGATCCCAAGTTTGAACATGCTGCCAAGAATGTGGCTTCCTTTTTAGAGTATCCAGATGTCTCATGTCTGTAGAAATGGGCTTTTCAAATTGTTTATTTGTTGGTTTATATCAGGACAAGAAAGAGTACATTGCCTTCTTGAATCTAATTCAAGTCACTTCCAGAGTCTGAGAAACATGCCATACCTTCAGACACTTATTTTTATATGCTCTGTAGCTGACTTTTATTGACTGGATCAAAGCTAGACTTATTTTAAAAGAATAAGCAAAAATAAAACCAGAAGTCTCCTTATGTTAAGCCAAGTCAAAGGTTTAAGGTCGTTTCACAAAAACATTAGGGGATGAAATAAAAGATGGGATATCATCTGAAGCTTTTATAACCTTGATGCTTCACCATAAGCACCAAAGGAAATCAAGCAGAATTTTCATGGCTTTTCTCCATCATGTGCATATGTTGGTTCTGCCTCAGGGATCTGTAGACAACTGTCTTCATATGCAGATTCCAGCAATGATCATCAGTAATGGCAATGGAATTTCCAAGGTACAAAGTTTTCATTTAATTCATTTTTACTGTCATCTGTCTGAAACATATCAGCACCATGAGTTTAGATATTATCAGAAAATCATGAATCATTTTTCTCAATTACATAAGTTCTTGGAAAATTTGACCAGCCCCATGTCTTAAAATAGGGACACCTGATGGTTCAGTTTGGAAATTCATGGAAACTCATGGTTTGTTCCCTGCTGAGTCCACAATGCACAGAACTTGGGGCTCAAAAAGGTTGCAGCTTTCATATTTATTGAATAAACGAGTGAATGGGTCACACCAATGTTATTAATTGCCTACAATTAGTAAAGAGTCTGGTACTTTAAGCTTTCAGGAGTGAAGATGGACCTGTCTCTGATATGACCCCTGGGTGATACGATGAATTGCTGACCCCCTTCTTTCATATTGGAATTTCATGTATTCATTTTGAATGGATTTCCACATATCATAAGCAGTTATGATTTTCATAATTTTGGTTGACCAATCTGAAGCTCTATTCTTCATCTTTGTAAAAGAGCCATCAAGCCTAAGAAATTATAGAAACCTTAATGAAGCCATGTAATCTCATAACATCTTCCAGAAAAAAAAAAAAATAGCAATAGGTCACAGGTTACCTTAAAGGTAAATTTCCCTGGTAGCTAACACAGTAAAGAATCCACCTGCAGTACAGGAAACCTGGGTTTGATTCCTGGGTTGGGAAGATCCCCTGGAGAAGGGAATGGCTACCCACTCCAGTATTTTTGCCTGGAGAATCCCATGGAGATGGAGCCTGGCAAGCAATATTCCAGGGGTTGAAAAGAATAGGACACGACTGAGCAACTAACACACATTACCTTAAAGCCACCCTCTTTACATCCAGAAATAGAGCAGTGATTGTGTACCAGCTCAAGAAACTTATTTGAAAACTTGAAACAAAAGGTAAGAATCTTTGAATGCAAGCTCACACTGAAGTCTAACATCAAATTACATTTTTAGGTTCTTTTTTTTTTTTTGATCAGTGATATAGTTAAAAATATGTACTTTCCCAGAAAAAAAAATAATTTAGAAACATCCTAATATATGCTTAGGTAATTGATAAAGAATCTTAGCAAAGAACTAGGAGAGATCGTGATTGTCACATCAGCCCATCGTCCTACTTTGTACAATATCTGTGCCAAAAGAGAGGGAAAAAACAATATGGTAACCACCTTGTGCATGTTAACATTGTATAAACAATGGACACATCCTGGGGAAGGAGGAAAAATATATCTACAGGATATCTGTGTGGTACCTGACAAAGTGTCACCTTATTTCATTCTCTCAACAATGCTATGTGTTAAGTGTTGTGCATTCTTATTATTTTTATATATGTGAGTCAGCCACTTCCCTGTGAAGAATAAATGAGATAATACATGTAAAAGTGTTATCTAAACTGCAAGTTTCCATGTCACTATTAGATATTGTCAGAGCCCAGGAATTTATAAGAAATCTCTGGTACTTATAGATCAGAAGACTCACTGAGCTGGCAGCAGCAGGCTGCCTGTCCTTCCTGTTAGGACATGACTTGGGGAGAGGGGGCAGTAAAGAGCTAATTAGTGAAAAATTTGTTTATTCTCGGGGGATTTCATTTTCCTATCTAGGGCTTACTAATGAAAAATAAGCCTTCTTCTTCTTCCCTTTTTTTTTTTTTTCCTGGCTTTCTGGCTTATCAAGTCCTGTGAGTAAAGACTGGGGCTGAATCTGGTAGCAGAGCAGAAGGAAAAGCCACACCCCTGCAAGGGGATGTTGTAATTGAGAAAGAAAAATGAGGATTCAGGCAGAAGAAGCAATTTCTAAAGCTTGAAGTGAACTGAAAACTTTGCCTAAACTCTGACTCTGGGCCCAATCACTATCCGTATTAACAGCAGAATATTTCTGCAGCTTCTCCAGGAATAGAAGAAGGCAGTACAGTAACAGGAGAGGGGCAGGGTGAGTAGCTGAGCTTCATGAACAAATCAGGTTCTGCTGATCTAGGGCTGGATACGCCACGGAGGTGGTTAGGCAAGGGTTAGGTTGGGATTTAAGAACAGGGTCCTTTGCTTTAAAAGCCAAGAAAGTCATTTGTGTTTTGCTGCTAGCTCCTCAGTCATGTCCGACGCTTTGCAATCCCATGAACTATATAGCCCATCAGGCTCCTCTGTCCATGAGATTCTCCAGGTAAGATTACTGGAGAGGGTTGCCATTCCCTTCTCTGGGGGATCTTCCTGATGCAGGTATTGAACCCAGGTGTCCTGCATTGCAGGCAACTTGTGCCTTGATTATACAGGGTAGGTCCAGAGAAGGGTGTGTAGGTTGGTAAGACTATGATGTCTTCTGTCAGCTGCCTGGAGAGGAAGGCACTGATCTTTGAAGCATGGAAAATTGAGTTCAGGTAGTAATGAAACTAGACAATCCTTTTGGGTTTTACATTGTTCAGCAGAGCAAAAGTTGTACTCGAATACAGCCATCCAAAGATGTAAAGTACTGCTCTCAATCTTGCAGAAATATGAAGAATCCCTGAACTTCTCTAAATCAAATGTCCATTCCCAACCCTACACCGATAGAACCCAACCAATCTTTCAGTGAGTGGAACTTGGCACAACTATGGATTTTTTTGTTTTAAAGTTTCCCAAGTGATTTTAATTGTAATCAGGCTTGAGAACCATTGACTTAAGAGTTTCAAGAGAAAAATTTGCAAGGAGATACTATTCTATTCAAATCACCTTTCCCATTCTTACTCGACTGACAATTATCCAAGAGGATGTATCAAATGGCAATTATTAGGAGGGAATTATTCTAGCAGGTAGACACACACCATCTTGTTGGGCCTTATAAAGTCAGCACCTGCTTCCTAAGGTTCATGGTCTGTTCCACATTAGGAACGAGGAGATAGTGGTTTAAGAACCCAGTATGGTCTGTTTCATGGGCACATGCTGTTGAGTTCTATTTTTTTGATTATACAAAGGTGGTCTTCTCCCCTCTCCTGATAACTCTCAATCCCCAGACTTAAGTGGCTGCCTCCTTTGGAAATTAACCAGCCTGCCATCCTTTCTCACTGATGGCTACAGATGGCTACTGACATTGCATAAACTGCATTGATGTTCCTTCTTTGAATCCACAGGTTGTAAACATTTTCTGCTGGATTTGGGTTATATTGGAATAATGGACACAAAATTTCAGTAGTGTTGGTGGACAAAATGACTAGTGTTGAAAGTGGATACTGGCCAGTTACAAAAGGATCAAGAATCTAGAAGATATTCAGATATTTGAAGGTAATTAGGGCAAGGGAGCCATGTAATGACAACTTGGGAAGATTCCTGTTGCTGTCTTTTCACTTTCTTTATGTTCTGTGCTAGGAACTCTAACCTCTCCCCAGTTTCAGAAGTTAGGAGAGACACCAGTCAAAGCAGAATTGGCCAGAACCTGGGGTTCTGACAGCGTACCCGATGCTGACCTGGGAAGAAACACATCTCTAAAAGTTTAGACCTTTAGAAAGGCCCAGGAGTAGTTGACTGGAGCCTATCAAAGCAGGAAGGCACAGAAGGGCTTCATGAAGGTCTTGCACTGGGTGTGGAGAAATGTCTCAGACAGACAGCAAACAGCGTCTGGTAAGCACAGCAAAGCCAATGGGAGCCCTAGTCGGGAGCACAAGAGTTATGAACAAACTTGCCAGACTCCAGGAGAATTGATTCTATGGCCCACCAAGTGGGCGTACCATGTAGTGAGAAAGGCAGTGAGTTGAAATTGGACTCTTAGGCAGGAGGAAGTGCAGTAAAGAGCCTGACAGCTCGGGGTTTGTCCTGTGCAAGAGGCCTGGAGTCTGGCCTCTAGAAACGGGGAATAGATTTTGTCCGGCAGCCAAGGGGACCTCATGTTGGCTGATGAACTTCTCTATGGCTCCCTGAATTCCCCCAGGCCAGGGTAACGGGATAATTTCCAGAGTCATCTTAGGCCTGGACCTGTAGGTTGAGGTTAAGTGGTTCCAGCTTCTAAGGTTAGAAAGATATAGAGGCAGGAAACCAAGGAGATCCTCACCATGAGTAATTTTTTTTTTTTAATTCAATTCTTCTTTTCTCCCCCAACTACAGTTTAGTGAAGTGGACATATTCTAAGAGTATGTTCAGAGGAAGGAGACTGAGTAAACTATTCAAGTCAAACAGGGGCTACAGCGCTGTGACCAAAATATCTACTGCTGGAAGCAGTCAAATGCATTTCTTGTTCTTTTATGTTCCAGAGTATCTGATATTATGTGGGACACGTAATGTACTTTAAGTGCATATTGATACATACCAGAAAGACATAGCTATAACAGAGGTGTGTGTGTGTGTGTGTGTGTGTGTGTGTGTGTGTGTGCGCGTTTAGTCACTCAGTTATGTCCTTGGGAAGGACACACTCAGTCGTGTCCGACTCTTTGCCGCCCCATAGACTATAGTCTGTCCATAGAATTCTCCAGGCAAGAGTACTGGAGAAGTAATTCCCTTCTCCAGTGGATCTTCCCAACCCACGGATCAAACCTAGGTCTCCCACATTGCAGGAAGATTCTTTACTGTTTGAACCATTAGGGAAGCCCATACAAGGAGGTATAATACTGATAAAATATGGTATTTCCAAAACCACTACTATCCCATCCCAATTTATTTTCAAGTGTGCCCTTATCTAAAATGTCTTATTTTTATTTCAGTCTTTGCAAAACCTCATTCTTATTTTCTCACTTTAAAATACAGAATCTTAAATACTTGGAAGATATATTGCTGCCATGTAATTCACAGGCACACACACACACACAACAATAAAAGAACTAACATATTGCTGAGTTAGCAACTAAATAAACAGCTAAGTACACCCCTTTTGTATCATTAAGTAGCGTGCATTCTTAAAGTGATAATGGAACTAAATTTGGAGAGAACAGACTGGTAGGTTTCAATTTATTTGTTTCACAATCACAGCCTCAAACTGAAGGGAAAATTACGCGGCAGTTTGATAAATAAAGCCCTATACATTCACAAACAAAATGCAAAATGCAAACTTCTAGAACTTCAAATAATCAAGGATCTTAGATTAATTCCATCAGTGGTGGAGAGTTTTTTGTTGTTGGGAATTTGCTGGAGAATTTAGTATGAAAGCACTCTAACTAGTGTCTGATTATATCAGTGTCTCCATTTCCTCTTAGAACACACATCTGTTGTTGTGGGGGCTTTTAGGAGGGGAGAGTGTGGTTGTGGTTATTATGGAAATACGGCAAAACCAAATATTTTAAAGCAGATGAGAAGAAATCCACAGACAGTTGGCTCACAAATGTTGCAGGCTTTCCGCATCTAGGCATAAAGCAAGCAGCGGTAACAGCAGCGTTCCTGGTGGCCCCTGTTTCATCTGTTTCCAACACTGGACTGCTCTTGTTAGTTAACTGACTGGAGATTGTTTCCCCCTTTATTCCCTCGCTCTCTTTTTTAATTGTTGTTACTCTGTTTTGCCTGAAAGCTGCAGTATCTCACTGTTCATTATTCCTGGTTCAGTCAAATCCTGACAAAAATTAACCCACTGCGTGCTGGAGTTATTCCCTAGCTCTGCTTCTCCCTACACCACATGGACCTTGCTGTTGCTCTTAAAAAGTTTACAGATCCTATAGAAGTAACTCTTTTAATGAGCTTAATGCTGATTTCACCTGCCTGTGTTTCATATTTAAAATTCCTAACTAACATTTAAGTTTCCAATTATTGACAAATTGTTGTAAAATTCTGGAGTCCCATACACTTAAATCCTTTCTCTCTCACACACAGACCTAGTTCTACAGAATCCGTTTTAACTTTAGCTCCACGTTTTCTATTTTATTCATGTTCTCTACTCTTCAAAAGAGCCTTCTGAGACTCCAAATTCAAGCTGTAAGACAGGAAGAAAAAAAAAAAAAGTCAGCATCAATTGAGAGAGGGGAACTAGTTTCTTCTCCCAGCATCAGATTCCAGAGTATTCCATCTGAATTAAGTGCAGCCATCAGAAGAACCATAGAAATGGAAGGTTGCTGTTATAAATTAATGATTATTTGCTGTGCATGTTAGAATGTCTGTTTGTTCCACATTTTATTGTGATGTTTTATTTTTATTCAGTGCAACAGTAATTGGGTCTTAAACATGATAAAGTATCTTAAAGCTGCATTGGTAGCTGAGCTGCCTACAGCAGGTTTTTAACTCTAGTTAAAGAAGGTTAATCAAAGCTAATGAATCTGTTTTATCTAATGCCACAAGTGTATCCAAAAAATATGCAGGAGGTGACTAAAATCCGGATTGTTCAGCTGGAAATGCAAATGCATTTTCAGCATAGTAATTTGGTAAGCATTTTTGATGGTCCTGGATGGATGGCCCATACCTGCAAGCCCAATACTTTCCTTAACTTTCTGCTGCTCACTCTTCTGCCATGGAAAATACATATATATATGTATATGAGCCTTATGCATATACAAGGGTGGAAATGCAATCCCACATAGAGCCTTCGGTGTGAGAATATCAAGAGACTGTTGCATTCAGAAGTTCAGAATAGCTCTGCTCTTTATGAAAGAATATGAGGCGCCCCTAATAAGGCTAATTCATTAGAACAAGGGTTTGTTATTAAAACACACCACGCACGACCACAGGCATCCAAGCCAGACAGTGTGGCAATTAAAGTTGCCTCCCTGCAAAAGTCGGGCTGCCCACCAACTCTCACCCACGAGTTCTGTTTTGTTTTCTTATTAGAAATGACATTGAAGAATGCAAGTTCATAATTTGTCAGGCAGCCGAAGACGGATCAGTCTCTGGCCGTGACACCGTTGTGTCCCCTTTCAGTCAGAAGGTTTTAAAAATTCAAATTGTCTGCCTGTGTCCTTTTGCAAGGCTGGGGAATCCACCTTGCTATCTTGAACGCTGCCTCGTTGCACTGGAAAAAAAAAAAAAAAACAGAAAAACTCACAGCTAGAAATCATCCTCTAAATGTCTAAATTCACAGTGGTGGAGAGTTTTTCATCTTAATCCCAGCATTTACTGAAAACATACACACACACATCCTCAGTCTGCATGGACACCTTTCCCCCCTTGGCTACTAGTGGCGGTTTGGAATGAGATTCATAGCAACTCAGAGGCCTGCTGCTGGCCTGGAAAAACCCCCTGCCTATGAGACAGAAAGGAGGGGGTGGGGGCACATTGTAGATTTCCACCCAGCTCTCTTTTTAAACCTAAATAATATTTGTACTTTAGGGGGAAGGGTGTGAAAACAGGATGGACCAAGAAAGCAAGGCAGGACCCAAAACTCCAGGGATGGAGGAGAAAAAAATAAAAATAAAAAAGCCCGAGGACTGATTCTAGCTTTGGTCCATGGAAAGCCTCCATCGCAGGTTTCAAAAGCATATTTTTTCAGTTTCACCAGCCACAACCCCCTCGATGAAAACTAGTTGCGAAATTCAGTGCCTGTTAGGCCTCAGCTAATTAGAAAAAATGGGCTTTTTTTTTTTTTTTTTCTTTTCCTTTCTTTCTTTAGCACCTTTTCTTTCAAGCATTTAGTCTCAGGAGGGGAATCCGGGCTTTTGGCCGGGCTGTTTTGAAAACACGCCTTTGAATGCCTCTCCCTAATTCACGCCTTTTGTTTTTCAGCTTTTGTGTTTGCCAGTTTGACCATATAACATTATACATCTGGTGTATAGCTTGTTGGGGCTTTTTTCTCCCAGGGATCCTATGCATTCCCTATAGGATCCTCCAGGGCTTCAATTTGAGCGATCTTGTAACAGAAAGGGGTAAAGGAGCGCGCGGAGGCTGGGGGCAGGCAGAGAGAGAAATGAACGAAACCTAAAAAAAAAAAAAAAAAGTTGAAAAGAATTCTTTTGCTCTGGTCTTTTCTTCTCACTGTTGCGACTGGACCCTGAGTCAGCCGGCGACAAGGCCTCGGTGGGAAAATTGACGGGGCCACAGAATAGATAACTCATTGGAATTCTGGCAACATATTCGTAAATAAAACAAAAGTGGAGAGGCGGGCTGGGGGAGGGTGCGTGTTTCTGGGGAGGCGCGGGGCTGCGGGGGTCTGGGAGGACCCTTCCAGGGCTGGCTCCCTGACTCCCCTCTCGCAGGGGACATCTAAGATGGTCAAAGGAAAGGAATTCAGACTGTGTTATCCAGGCTTGTTAGGCAGAGCTCTTGCAGCTGGACATGTTTATTATTGCAGCTATCAGGGTGCTCTTGCATACACACGTTCCAAGCCCCAGAGAGCTGAAATAATCCACCTTGTTTCTTCAGAGCGGGCAGGCAAGTTCTGTGCCTCTGAAGGGGTTTCTTTTTAAAAATGAACATTCCTGTGCATGACAACTTTTTTTCCCCTCCTCTTCAGGAAGAGATGTCCCCCAGATTCAGTTTGCATTTATCTTTCCCAGCCCCTACCTCCCAGGCACACTTTTGACAAAACAGCTTGGATGGGTTTTTCTGGGTGTGATGGAATTTGTGTGTGTTTCCTAATGGTAGAAACTCTCAATCTTCTGGCTGATTTTGCTATTAATGTACATAGTGTGTAATCTTCTGGCCAAGATCCTCTCTCAGTCTCCCCATCTGCAAAATGGACACAACAAAACACCAAGGTCAGAATGTATAGTTTCCTGTATACTTTAAGTTCCTTTTTATAATGGCTTTGTTTAATACATATATTTCACGTGTCACATATGAATAAACTCATCATAAAACCCATTATAAATAAATATATCATGTCTTGATTTGGGATAAGATAAAACCTAGAATAAATAGTATGTTTGTAGCTGGTCTTTGAAGCTAATACCAGCATTCTTTTCTTTACTGCTGAACAATTTAAAAAGCAATACTAGGCATGAAAACAAAACAAACTCATTTCAGTGCAAAGCTTATGAGCTGTTTGTGTTTCCCTGAATTCAGCGAGGGGGTGGGTGGGCAGGGAATTTATTTTAAATANATGTCTTGATTTGGGATAAGATAAAACCTAGAATAAATAGTATGTTTGTAGCTGGTCTTTGAAGCTAATACCAGCATTCTTTTCTTTACTGCTGAACAATTTAAAAAGCAATACTAGGCATGAAAACAAAACAAACTCATTTCAGTGCAAAGCTTATGAGCTGTTTGTGTTTCCCTGAATTCAGCGAGGGGGTGGGTGGGCAGGGAATTTATTTTAAATATAGAAGTGTGGAAAATATAACAGAGTCGGCAGAATATCTGGGAAGGTTCTGCAGCTCACAGTGCAGAGTTTATTAAAGATGTGATGTAACTTGTGAATGTAGTTTTCAAAAGTAGTCATGGAAAGACTGAAAGATCTTACGAAAAATGCTATTTTTGGCTTACATATTTGTAATTCAGATTACCTGCTGGTTAACCCTTTGATAAGAGTTTCTTTAGCTGGAAATCTGTATCCCTTTCTATCCTTAATCAGTTTAGTCACCTGACCAATAATGCAGATCCAAGGATAAACACAAATTAGAAAGTATTCGGAGGAAACAGTGAGATCTTTTAAAAAATATATATATTTTTAACTAAGACACTTTGCTGTTCCAATCAAACACATATATACAATAGGCTAATTTTCAAGAATTGTTTTTTTTTTCCCTAAACATCATTCAGATGGGTAGAAAAACGCCTACTATTCAATATTGAAATATACTGTAATTCCCTTGGAAAAGTAACTTAAGGAACAATTTCACTTAACAGACAAAGACTGTTTATTTACTCTGAGTTTCCTGCAAGGTTGTCTGTTTTTTGTTTTTGTTTAAAATGGTTTCAGAACATGGAGAATAAGACCATCCTCAACTGAAAGGAAAACAAAAACAAAAATCACGCACTTTAAAATTCTTCAATGAATTCCTTAGCTTCAAAATGTAAAACTGTCCCAGCAAGAATGTCACAAAGTGTAAGCACAGAAGGATATGTATTTTACTGAAAACATTCTCTCCATAACGTCCAAAGAATACACAAAGAGTAAGCTGCTCTTATTTATATGACAATGTCTGTATTTATCATATTTTCAAGTCTGCTTAACAATCCGATACCATTTTCTAAAAGATGTCTTGGTTAGACTAAGACTCCTAACCCACCCACCTGCTCTTTTAGCTCACGAGTCTTGATTTGAAGAAAAATGCCCTTTATGTTTCTGTGAAGACTAGCTTTATTTCTAATGAAGTGGGAGTTTAGAATTAGAGGTAAACCTGGTGCAGGTCGTCCAGCAGCAGCAGCAAAGTAAAAGTGACGAACAGCAGTTCCCCACTTAAGAAAATAACATTCTGTTGATTGACCAACACCCTTTAAATTTTAGCTCTTAACAACTCGTACAGAAACAGGAACTGCCAATAACAAACCTGATTTCCAATGTCCCCAAGGTAATAATAATCCACTGGTTTGACTACATCCCAGCTGGCCCTCTGTAAGTTTCTCTCTGGTTTTGAAGCAGAGAGGCCTTATCTTTGGAGGAAAAAAAAAAGAAAGAAAACACATACACAGGGAGGGTGGGCAGTGAAGTTAAGGAGTGTGGAGAGAAAACACATGGAAATTTAATGTGAAAGTTTCTTGTTTCAATAAAGCTGTTAGGTTTGGCATGAAGACTGCTATCAGATGGTCCCTTTGACATTACTTGAGCCTTTCAGTAAGTAAGACAAGCCTGAAGGATTAGGTTGTCAACTTCAGCCTGTCATCTTTAGGACAGGAAAAAAAAAGTTTCTTTCTTTTTTCTTTCTCTTTTTTATGGTTGCATCTTTCTTCACCAGCTTTGGGGACTGCGAGAGAGGCATTTAAGGTGTAGAGGACAACTCCGACCCCACGTTGATCATGGATGTTCTGCTCCTAAAGATGAGTGAGCCAGCCAAGCTGTAAGGCTAATCACCTTGGGCAAGTATGAATTTATCTAAAGAGGATTTCATGTGGAACCCCCTGAGCCGGCCGCCAAACGGATGACTGCACACTTTAAGAAAGTTAGTGGGCCTTCTCCCAATCAACTGTCAGGCAACATAAAAGGTTTGGAACGCGCTGACTTAAGCAAACGATATTTAGCCATCTAAGGAGACCAGAAGGCCCAAGATTTTGCTTTGTTGGAGCTGACAGGAAATATTGATACGTATCAAGTAACACTCCTGATGTAAAAGGGAAGATGTGATTCTTTTCGGCACTATCTCTATTTACAAAACTGTCTTGTGCTTTGGAAAGAAGGTGGGGGCAGGGGAAATGCCAAAACCAACACTTCACTTGGGACTTTGCCAGCTTTCCTGGGACCGCAATTTAGTGAAAATAGGAATCAAACTACATCAGCTTTTTTTTTTTTTTTGAAACAAAAGGTGTTGGAATTGGAATCTGCAGACTCTCTGAATGTCTTAGCTGATGGGTGGACCTCGTCCATCACCCCAAATCTATCCCTTGAGCTGATTAACTTAGAAAGCCTGCCATGGATTATGTTCTGGTGTATAATATGCCAGAGTGTCTTCCAAATATCTGGCTCTCAGGCCTGAAAAGCAAATGCTCTGAACAGGTCCTAGGTATTGAAGTTCTATTTTCATGAGTAACAATGTTCATGATCCGAATGATTCATCACTTTCAGTATTTAAACCACATGGGTCGGGGGGAGGGGAATCATAATGTCCTGTATTGGCAAAGTCTAATGGGAACACAGAGCTTTTACCATGGAATAAAGGTTGGGTTGGAAGGTTTCATTTAAAAGGGGGAAAAAAAAACACCCTATTTTATCAGAAGACTAAACGTTCTCCATCACTAATGTTGTGCCTGAGGTGATACCTTGAAGATGCTGGAGGTGGCAGTGTTAATGAAACACCCGTTGGCACTAAACAGCATTTCTAGAATCCTGATTGTAGCACTAGAAAGGAAAGTGAAATTTGTAACAGCACAATAAACAAGAGAAACTGCAGAAAAGAACCTGCTTGTTCTGAGAGGAAGATCGCTTCCAGTTAAACAAAGAAATTTAGGGTCGTCTGCTTTTCATGAAAATCGCATACATATGGCCTTTGAAATTTGTCACTGAAGACGTTTTTTGCTCTAAGGTAAAATTCACCACTTTATAGCTTTTCAGCTGCAAATCTCTGGCTTTCTTTTTTTCTTCTCTCTTTTGGCCCGCAGCCCAATATGAATGTATGATCACTAGCACAATAGTTAAACATCTGAGTCTTTTTGAAGTGCCTTCAATGTTACAATGATGTGATGGTTGATTGCCTAGCCGTCCCTTTAGAAAAGAACTTCATTCTGCCCCCTAGTGGTAGAGATTAAAGTTTAATGACTACTTCATAATACAATAAAGCCTTCCCGCTCCACTGTTGCCATATTTTTAAGAACATTCTGTAGGGTGGAAAGTACTGATGAGTTTCCTCATAATCAGTAAAATGTATATTTTCACAGGAAAAGTATACTAAATGAACTGTTCTACAAGCCAGAGGATCGTTTCATATACCTTTCATGCATTTTGCTGTATACACTGCCACGATAAACTGTCATTGTTCCCACTACCAGATCCCTCCTGGAAAAATTCTGCAACATCTCAATGGAAGCTTTTAGCCAAGAAGTGTATGTTATCCTCAAAATAATTGGAGGAAGAGAAAGCATTCCGTATCGTCAGATGTGGAAGTTTACCTTACTTCTCAGATGACTATTTTTGAACAAAAGGTAACCGAAGCAGTTCTCACTAATTACAGCACTGGTTACTTCACAGGTCACATTTCCTTAGAGTTCCAGTTCATAAAATAAGGCATGTATCCCCAACATAAAAAGGGGATGTTGTGATGTTAACATGACTTTTGACATGGGGACTGTTGATCATGCCGGTTCTTTTGGAGCTGACAACAAAGTAGAAGGGATTTGTTTGGGTTTTTATCCTGTCCTAGCTTTGTTTTCTTTATGTACTTATTTTTTTATCTTTTGTGGAGGGTTCATATTCTGCATGCAGGTGGTGCGTACGCAAGCACGTGAAATCAAGCCCTCGGAATGGAGCCACCACCCAATGAACATGTATGTTTAGGTCTTGCAGAAGTGAAAGCTCATGTTGGAGGGAGACGGAGATACAGAGGAGGAGGAGGGGTCCACGGAGAGTGGACAGGTCAGCTGGACTGTGTGTAATGTGTCAGTTCGCGTCTGTGCCACCATTGTGCTGCCAATGTTGGAATGCAGAGAAGGCACTAGTTTATTGAATGAGGAGCCATGTAAATTCCAGCTGTCAACATGTGATCAGTCCTTTGGACAAAGAGAGAGGT
This sequence comes from Oreotragus oreotragus, assembly GCA_006410675.1. Lineage (NCBI taxonomy): Eukaryota > Metazoa > Chordata > Mammalia > Artiodactyla > Bovidae > Oreotragus > Oreotragus oreotragus. Next base: position 372,556 of record SJYX01013794.1, on the reverse strand, counting down.
TTTCTCCTTACCCACGTTTGATTTCTAGTCACAGCTACACGTTTTTCCGGAGTTCTTCTGCTACCAGGCTGTGTCTCTGGGTCGCCCTTGGTCACCCCTCTCTTCAGACTGCCTCTGTGGGTTCAGTACCTGGTTTGTGAAGGTGTATGGACTGCAACTCAAATGCATGAAGTCAAGATTTTTTTTCAGGAAATAATGCTAGGTCTATAGTGGCGTCAACAATCACCAGTATTTCTGAAGGAGCAGACTGGCTATTGTTTCATTTGTTTCACTGTGATAGGCCAACACTTTCTTTAAAAAAGAATAGTCCAAAACAAATATTAATATACTCGATGGCTTTTCTTATTGCAAAGCACGTCAACGGGGTCATAACCATGTCAATTTAATTCCTTTCTTTAAAAAGAGCTCTGGGGAACCACGTGACCCACAAGGGGCCAGAGAATCCTTCACTTCTCATCACTTCTTATTGCTGGCTGGCTCCCTACCCGCTCCACGTGGTTTGAAACAGGCTGCTGACATTTCTGAGATTTGGAGCAGGGTTCTGGGAAGCGCTCGATAAACTAGAAGGGGAGGAGGAAGAGGAGGAGAAGGAGGAGGTTTCTCTGAGTAAGACCAACTCCAAAACAGCTTGAGTCTCATGGGAGTTTAATTAGAGAAAGCAAATTTCAGCCCTGTTCACACAGGCAAAAAGTATCCATACTAGGAGATCTCAGATGCCAATTTATATATGTGTGTGTGTGTGTGTGTTAGTCGCTCAGTCATGTCCGACTCTTTGCAACCCCATGGACTGTAGCCTGCCAGGCTCCTTTGTCCATAGGATTCTCCAGGCAAGACTATAGGAGTGGGTTGCCATTTCCTTCTCCAAATATATAAGAAGCCTAGAACATTTTGTGATGTGTTAGGATTGCAGCCTTTCTTTCTCCTTATCCCAGAATTTCATCTCTAAAGCAACCCAAGATGTCTCTGCTCTTCTGATGTCACTGATGTGGCAGTTCTTGGAACTCTGGCCGAAGACGAAGACGGCAAATGGGACTTTGATGACTTGTTTTCCGATTACTTAAATACAGATTATATATGTATGTCCTTTTCAGGTATTCAACCTGTCTCAATGATTTCCACAGGGGTTCTTTCTAGGAGTGTATGGTTAAATACATAGATGGGATGGAGAGACTGCTGGGCGGGAGGTGGGGCACAGGAGTTTCCTAAACAAATGATCTGGACCTAAAGAAATCAGAATCCTTTTGAACTCGCATGAATTTGTTACTGAATAAAGTCAACTGCCATTTAGAAATGCGTGGGTGACACTTGGCTATATTGATTTTTTTAATTGAAGTATAGTGGATTTACAATGTTGGGTTAGTTTCAGGTGTGCAACACAGTGATTCATATATTCTTCTTCAGATTCTTTTCCTTTATAGGTCATTAGAAAATGCTATGTATAGTTCCTTGTGCTTAGGTCCTCATTGTTTTGTGTATATGTTAATCCCAAACTCCTAATTTATCTAAGACTCCTTTCCAATTTGGTAACAATAATTTTATTTTCTTTGTCAGTGGGTCCATTTCTGCTTTGTAAATAGATTCATTTGTATCACTTTTTTTTTTTAGATTCCACATGTAAGTTATATCATATGGCATTTGTCTTTGGTTTACTTCACTTAGTGAGATAATATCTAGGTCTATATTGATTTTAAAAGATGTAAAGAGTGGCCTCGTATTGAAGTCATTCATTGGTTTCCAAAACATTACCACCACCGTCATCCCCATCCATTATTGAATGGTCTCCTGCTTCATAGAAGATACAGAGCTCAGGCCACAAAAAAACTTAAAGAGAATGTTTTCTCCACCTTGACTGGGATTAGGGGGAGGTAAGTGAGGTTTATCAATTTAAAATAAAGACTAGATGAGTAGCCGTAATTTGCACTGGCCACATGGGAGACTGGAGCAAAAGGAAAAGTCAGTAATAATGATCTAATATTTACTTTAAATTTTGATGTTTT
>SJYX01013794.1:353059-368059 GCA_006410675.1 Oreotragus oreotragus | reverse complement strand
TCGTGTCCGACTCTTTGCGACCCTATGAATCGCAACACGCCAGGCCTCCCTATCCATCACCCACTCCCAGAGTTCACTCTGATAAAACCTAACTAATCAGAAGTCTTCTAGCTACACGTTTTCTCCCTCACTTTAGGAGATATATATGCTGGTGTAATTCTTAACTGAGATGATAGTCAGGTCCTCTTAAAATTCAGGATTTTATCGTTCAGAATCTATAACTCACTCTAACAACAATAATAACAAAAAATCACCCTGAAATATAATCTGTTTCAAAGACCAACCCACTTAACTATTTTTCTCTTCATGGATCAATTTGGATGTACATAAATATTAGAAGAGTGGGCCTTTTGCAACTCCACTAAGGGTGGATAACTCCCAAGGGATATTTGGCAGTGTCTAGAGACAGTTTTAGTTATTTTTAGTTGCCATAATTTGGTGGAAGGGTGCGATGGCATCTGGTGGGCAAGGGTTGGGGAAGCTGTCAAATATTCTATAGTGCAAATAGCCCTCCTCCCCATCTCCATTCAATGAAGAATTATCCTTCCTCAAATAATAATGGCGCTAAATAAGAAAACTCTGCCAAAGACAGTGAAGGCCTGGGTTGTGGTGTCAGAGGACTTGGGCTGGAATTCAGCCTGTAGCTTCTTAGCATATGACCTGGAATAAGTTACCTAACCTGTGTGATCCTTATCTTTGAAGCAGGAGCTAGCCTCCGAGGTCTGTTGTGAGAAGTACATGGAAGAGGATATGTAAACTATCTGGCCAGAAAGCAGTTCCATAACTAAGTTTCCCTTCCCTTCCCTTAACAACAAATCCTAAAGAGTCCACCTCAAAGTGAGCTCTAGCAGAAAATAATTTTTGAAATGATTTTATTTTTTTCTGGCCTGGCCCTGTGTCCAAGTTTTGTTGTTTGTGTTTAAATAATAAACACCAGATAGAATATGTTGGACTTCAGTCTTATAGGTTTGAGGGAGTGCAGAAAAGTTTAGGTCCGAGTGGAATCTTTCTGACTGACATTCCAATGGCGTTGGTGATTTTATGAACAGGAAATGGGAAGGTCTGAGAGTCAGGCACACCTACACTCAAATGTCATATCTGCATTTCTTGGCTTCGTGACCTTGGACTATGTGACCTTGGGCATAAAATACCTTGTTCAAGCCTTAGTTTTGCTCACTGGCAAAATGAGAGTCATGATTTTGGACTGTAAGATAATGCCTCGCCCAGAGCTAGATGGTGTTGAAGACCTGTCTAAATAACAATGGTTTGAAGCATCTGCTCTTCTTGCTTTTATTTTCCTGTGTCATTAAAGAGATGTGAGGCAGAACAAAGCAAAGAGACCTAGGGTGGCCTCAGAGGTGGAGAGGACAAATCTCATGGGGCAAACTAGGGCCAAGAGCTCACCTTAAAGGAACATCCGGTTCAGAGAAACCAGCCCTACATGTTTGAATGAAATCATTGAATGCATTGAACTAGAAAAGGTTCCTAATATCCAGCATGTGGTTTTTAAAGAGAGGAAGTGGTCAGGTACCACATATAACCAGAAGGGCTCTGTGACAGGCTGTATTTTCCAAAGATGGCTGCCACAGTCTCCTCCGAGACCACACATTGAGAAATTCTGCAAATTCATTCAAGGTATTTTATTTTAATATAATTTTTGAAATGCTCATTTGTTTTAAATTATAAATGGAATGCATGTTCAAGAATGTAAGATTAAAAAAAATAAAGTTAGCAGTGGTATTAAAATACCTTTTTGGACCAATTACTGTTTTCAAATGTGTTTAGTTACAGAGTTCAAAAACAAAATTATAAGTGACCCTGATGCTCCGGCAGTGTCTTCACATGGAAAACAAAGTGAAAATTAAGATAATTGTTGCAAAAATTTAGGCCCAGAACCTGCTTACCTAGACAATCCCTATAATTTGAGAAAAGGTGTTTGGGATCATTGCCTCAATTTACCCCTTCAGTTGTTTGAAGGAATGAAGTACCCAGAACTGGTTGGCATAGTTTTCTTTTCTGATTGTATAAAATGCTTAATTGGACTGTTTGTCTCAAAATATTTTTTTGCTTAGTGAAAATCCTCTTTTATATGAAACATTCTTTGACTCATTTGTCAAAAGAATCTTTCAGTTATCAATGTCCAAATTACCAATCAATTCTATAAATTAATTTTTTTTTAAAGAAACTCGAACAGAAGCAAACAAGCTAGTTAATAAATCGAAAGCAGATATTTTAAAGTGTAAAATGTTCCCTGGAATATTTCTAACAAGTAAATTGTAATCTACGGTTTGTGTTGTGCTGAGTTATGTCCCATCAGATTTACAAGGACAATGGGAGTGACTGTCTTGGACAGAGTTTCCATTTCCTCCACCGTATGTGCAGATTGTTGGGAGGGACATAGGAGGTGATTTGAAGAGGGAGTAAAGAGTGGCTTAAGTCCAGCAATTTAGAAGAAAATGCGAACATTTTTCCTCTCACGACTTAACTGAGATACACACTTTCCAAAGGATGTGTGGCAGGTAAATTTTAGGGTCCTTCTCATTTTTCCCCAGTGTCTTATATTAAACAATATCAAACACATTCTAAGGTAGAACTCATTACTAAGAATGACAAGGAAGATTGATGTAATATAAAATAATCAGAGGAGGAGATAGTGGGTAAGCAGAAATTCTCTTTGACCTCTGGTCTAATCTTGAAGGGAAATGTAGATTAGAAAAAGCAAAGCTGGAAGTCAGCATGAAACAGCCTTACAGGCCACAGGACATAGACCATGGAAAAACAGGGGGATGAATGGACAAGAGGAAGGTGAGGTGGAAACAGAAGCTACAGGAAATGATGCGCTGGACTCCGCAGGACAACTTCCTACTCACTTACTGTCCACACTCTTAACACTTCACCTCCATTGTCTGTTTACTCATTTATTTATTTATTTATTTCTTATGCTCAAGATGAACATCTTGAGAAAAGGCTGCCACTTCAGGAGTCACATTCTATAAAAATGAAGAAGATATAACATAAGAAGGATCTATCTTGCAAAATGAAATCTCTCAATAATTTAGAATTGGTTTATTTCTGTTTTCCATCCTCGGATGTCGAGCAATATACTGCCTTCCTGTCCTCATTTCAAAGGTGCTTATTTATAAAATCATGATCTTATGAATAGTTGTTGGCCAAGATCTGTCCTATGTTTCATAGAATACTAAGGTATATTCAAAATTCAGAGAAACATTTTAGTAATTTTTACTGGTGAAAGTGAAAGTGTTTGTCACTCAGTCATGTCTGACTCTTTTTGACCCCAGGGACTGTAGCCCACCAGGCTCCTATGTGTGTGGAATTCTCCAGGTAAGAATACTGGAGTGGGTTGCCATTCCCTTCTCAAGGGGATCTTCCCAACCCAGAGACTGAACCCCAGGTCTCATGCATTGCAGTCAGATTCTTTACTGTCTGAGCCACCAGGGAAGAAAAGTCTGTTCAATGGGAAAATCTTCAAGCTTTGTTCTAGAGATATATTCTGCTTTGAATTAGCATTTTGTACTTGACAAAAATGCAACAAAGCTTAATAATCCAGAAAAAAATACTTTTCTAAAACTTTGAGTGTTTGAAGTTTCAGAAATAAATGTGGCCAGTTTCAAATATTTCTCGGGTAGCAGCAGACTCATCTGATTCTTCTCACCAGGGCTGAATGTCCTGCTGAGGTGTGTGTGGTATGTGAATTGGTCGGGGTCCAACTGGGACCCAGTTTTTCTCAGATCATCTCCCTCTCATTTATGTTTCCTGTGACAGCAGTAACTGGAAGTGATCACAAAACAGTAGGATATTTATTTCCTGGTTTTAGCTGACTAATGAGCAACTGAAAGATACTTGTAACTTGTGTGTGCTTGCTCAGGCAGTGGAATGTCTCTCTTCATTCTGGTAGTTCTTCTTCTAAAATCAATCAAAAATATTTCCCATACTTAGGCAAAACAAATAAAATAAACCAGGGCTTTTATTCAGTAAATGAGGGTGCCTAATAACTATTCCATTAGTTAGTTTTAATAAAAGAACCAAATATTAAATGATAATGACTTCTTTATGTGACAAAAGTAAACTCCCTTCCAAATCCTGCTAAGAGGAATTTTTTAACCGGGGTAAACTGGGAAGGGAGAGGAGAAAAACATCACCAAAAATACTTGTTATATATGAAAACCAGCAGATAAATAAAATACCATCTTGAGAGCAGAAATAACAATAATAATAATGGCAAATCAAAAACGGATAGTACTAATTTTCCCTCCCTTTTCACCACCTTACAGGATATCCCGTCTCGCTGCAGAAACAAAACATGGAAATGAATCAGTCGATAAAGGATTTTCTCCCATTAACGATGTTGGCGATTTTGTCCCATGGAGGGGAAGTGAACCATTAAGATGAATGTTCAAAATCTATAGAGATCACAGTTACTTCCCCACCCCCTGCAGCTGGACTCAAACTTTTGTGTGTGTGATAAAGAATGTCAAGCTAAAGTTAAATGCATTTTATCTAAGTATGGTAATAAATCACCACCTAGACTGACCTCCATGTTTAATTTTTTCCAACATTGATAGTCACTCTTTTTTGACTGCTTCCATCACTGACTATTTTTGTTTTTCCTACTAAATCACAGAAAACTGACCTCTGTAGAAGCTCAGTACCTATTCTTTGAAGGGTCAGAGAGAGAGAATAAAGCAGTAGTTGTGAGAATGTGAAGCCACAAGAGAGAATGAGGCCGTTTTCATCAGGAGAAATACAGTGGTCATTCAAAAAATTTTAATGTGATATTTTTCATTTCAAAGAGATGTAAATTCCTCTTACACAACTTACATTTTTCAAAAGTTAAAGTCAAAAATATTAATTGGGAATTCTCTGGCAGTCCAGTGGTTAGCACTTCAGCTTCCAATGCAAAGGGTGTGGGTTTGATCCCTGGTCGGGGGACTAAGATCCCATATGCCTTGGGTGTCAAAAAACCAAAACATAAAAGAAAGAAAAAAAAAAAAACAATAAAAAAAAATAAAACAGAAGAAATATTATAGCAAATTCAATAAAGATTTTAACAACTGTCCACATAAAAAAATCTTTAAAACTGTTAATTAATTTAATTAGCATGATCACGATGGAAACATATATCAAACATGTAGTGGAATACGTTAAATATATACAATTTTTATTTGTCAATAATTCAAAAAAAATGCTGAAATTAAACATCAGGAATAAATTAAAAAAAGAAAAAAGTGAGAGCGGAGTAAAAGTCCCTTCCATTCCCAAGGTTTATATGACCTAGAAATGAACTTGTCCGAAGAATCAGGTTTAAGACATATATTAGAAACCATAGACTTTCTATTTTCCCAGAAAAATACACTTAATATCACAAATATTATCACCATGTTGAGATCAACATGGAGGGTTTGCTGGAATTAAATGTTTAAAGCAAGAGGTGAGGAAAGATTTATGTAATGCTAATTTCAGGCAGTTTTCAAGGTTAATGCTTGTCCACATTTGCATGGCCAGCTCTCCTCACCCCAAGCCCACATGATCAGCTCTGGCCTGCTTGCCACTGGCATCAACTCCTTCTGTGATATGCTGGCTGCAATTCAACAGTGAAGCGTGCATATTCTCTGCTGAGCATTTAGGGAGTCTGCAGGCAGTGACATATGATGTAAATGGAAAAACAGAAAAAAGTATGACCCTAAAACTTACCATCTGAAGGCTTGTAGGTGTCCTGCTCACTGTTCCAAAGTGGGCACTCAGACAGGCCACCCAAACTGCTGACATCCTTCCTTGACCCTTTCAAAGTAGCTGTGAGCCTAATGACTGGGTTTTGGAACTGAGCTTCACAGGAATTGGTTCCAATCCTGGGTGGTGCTGAGAAAACTTCAGTCTCACCAGAATTTGGCTGAGACCACCAGACGCGTTTCATGTGAGGGCCTTTTCCCATAATCTGACCAGAATGGTTTATAAATGTTCTGGAGAGCAAAAAGCAGGTCCCACAGGCTGCGAAAGGGCCATGCCCTGCTCGGTTAGGAGACCACACAGCCATCCCCTCTCCCTTCTGAGTATTTAGAGTTAGGAAAACCACAACACCCCTCTCCTTCAGAAGCTGAGGGTGAAAGTGGAAAAAGACAGAAACACAAATTGCATCCTACAGCTGAGAAAGCCTCTCTCTTGGAAAAGCTAGAAAATAAATAAATAAAGGGGGAAATCCAAATGGGATTGCTCTTCAAACACACAAATGATCTTATGTTAACAGTTGGGATTAAACAGCTGTCTCGTGGTTATGTGATCATAACAGATGCTGTGTGCAAACGTTTCCTGCTAGCTTTGTTTTGGTTATTGCTGTCTGTGCAGTTCAATGGGCTGAATTCAGCTTAAGGGATACAGGTTTTTATTATCCTTCTGTGCTGCACGGGCAGCTTCATCATCTCTTTAAGGGGAAAGGGGGCGAGTGGGAGGGACAGAGGGAGAGGAAATGGAGGGTGGGCTCTCCGATGTCACATCGGGAATGATGTCATATTGATGAAATTCCAACACACACTGATTTACGGCCACTTTGCTGTTAAAGTGGTCCCTAGTTCTATTCTTTGTGCCTATGTGTTTATGTGTGTGTGTTTGTGTGTGTGTGTGTACATGTGTGTAGGCTCGAGTCTAGTGCAGTTTATGCAGCTGGATTTATAAAGCCTAGAGAAAGGTTTCTTTGATGCCTAACAGATTACAATGTAGTATTGCTCCCTGATTTGTCTTTCTTCCTCCCATACCTTCCAGAGGTACAAAGGTACTAGCCAATTTTGAATTTTCCTAGAAGTTTCATTTCATCCTAGAAGTGGGGATCACCCTATCTATGTCAGCTGAGTGATGTGGCAAACCATCACTATTTTGGGGAAGTTCAAATCTGAAGCCATGTTGGCCTGAATTATATGACTTGTTCGAATCAAAATATCCTCTTGGCTCAAATTCTTTCAGAGAGATGCTGTGATTCATAACACATTTTGCCTACCGACAGATTTTATTTCTACTTATATTTTCCAAACTTTAAAAAAACATGATGTAAATGGCAGAAATAATGTTTCTGGGTTCGCAAAGCACCTGGCTTCCATGAGGAGGAGGTAAAGAGAACAACGTGGGTGCTATTTAGCAGGGCTGGCGTGGGCTCAGCCTGCCGGTCCACGCCCCCAGGACCTCAATTCTCAGCTATAAACAGCCCATCTTCATCCATGTAGGCAAGCATTCACCAGCCAGTAGCTCATCTATGCTTTTTGAAATTTTGAATGGGGGAAGGAGGAAGCAGATTCCATTGCCCAGAACCTTCTGTTACGAATCACACCTTTGAGTGGGACGTCCTACCATGGTAGAGTCTCTCCCGTCTGGTATCCTTACTGAAGAGGAGGCTTTAACAATAAACATTTAAAAAGAACTTGCCATCTTATCCTCACTCTAAGGAGATATTTAACGATGACTCTCCAGGGTTTACAGCTCACAGAATGAGACTAGCCTTTCTCTGAAAAGTAGCCAAAGCAGTCCCATTTCTAGAGTGTTTTAAATCAATTTCAAAGCAACTACATACACATTCAACTCTTGATCCACTAATGCCTGAACAGCTCCTGGAGATGCTTTCCTAATTTGACACAAAAGCAAGTCAAGGTTCATCCTATAAGGTAAGTAGCATATCTAAGGGTCCAAGTTTATACGAGTAGTAAGTAATGGAGTCCGTACTGGTACCCACATTGGGAATCTACGGCCACAAGATACAGAGGCTGAGAACAGTGTTTGCTCAAGGACCGCTGTTGCTGTCTTTGTCTTTTTTATTTGAAGGCTGGGAAGGTGAGAGGGCACTGCACTATGTCCTTCTGCCTCTCTTGCCTCTAAATTGTGAAGGAAACATCAGCCTTCTACTTCCAGTCTTTCTAGGTGCTCTGGAAATACTGAAGAGGTCTGCATATCAGCTCCCTTTATGGAATCAAGCCTGTGGCAGCCTCAAAACAAAAAGTCCTTCCAAAGAAGAGATACAAACAGCCAATAAGCACATGCAAAGATACTCAATGTCTTTAATCATTAGAGAAATACAAATCAAACCTACAATAGCGGTACTAACTCACAACCATTAAGATAGTTAACATATATTTTTTAAAAATGACAAGCATTGACAAGGATGTGGAGAAACTGGGACCCTTTTGCACTGTTGTTAAGAATGTAAAATGGTGTAGCTACTATGGGAAACAGTATGGTGGTTTCTCAAAAATATCAAAAACAGAATTATCACATGATCCAGCAATTCCACTTCTGGGAATGGTATCAAGAAAATTGAAAACAATATTAGAAAGATAACTGTATGCCTGTGTTCGTGGCAGCATTATTCACAATAGCTAAAATGTAAAAGCAGGAGTGTCCATAAATGCATGCGGGAAAGGATGAATAGGATGTGGGGTGTGTGTGTATGTGTGTGTGTGTGTGTGTGTGTATTCCAGAATTTAAAAAGGAGGGAATTTCTAACATATGCTGCAACATGAATGAACTTTGAGGACATTATTCTAAGTGAAATAAGCCAGTCACAGAAAACAAATACCATATGATCCCATTTATATTACATTCTTAGAGTAGTCAAACTTAAAGAAACAGACAGCAGAATGATGGTTGCAGGGGCGGAGAGAGGAGGGAGGGGGAGCTGGTGTTTAATGGATACAGAGATTCAGCTTGGGAAGATGAAAAAGTTCTGGAGATACATGACAGTGATGACTGCACAACAATATGAATGCGCATAACACCACCAAGCTGAGCTCTGTGCTGAAGATTTCATGTTGTATGTAGTTTACCACAATAAAAAATAAGAGCAGAGCAAAGCAAAACAAACGGTCCATTACAGTCACCTCAGACCCAAAGTTTAAATCTCTAAAAACTGCTTCCCCTGCCATTGTGCCCCGGCCCCTTCTCCACTGTAAGTCTGAACACAACACATACTCGGCTTTTCAGCATGATCACGTATCCAGATACTATAGTGTGTACAGACTAAATGTTGGTGGGAGAAATGCGAATCAAGCCATCAAAGAGGTTTGATTTATACCCTTTCCTTGACGATCAGAAGTATCTCTAGGATCTTCATTCTTTTCAGGCTTGATACCAATTAAAATGCAAATCTTTCCAAGAGAGAAAGTTTTAAGCATTTTCATCTGTGAATGAAATTCAGATCCTTTTATCTTCTGTCTCTTTTTCTAAAACAAAGCTTCTTTTAATTACAAAAGTAATAGAGAAAACGGGTTAATAGGAATACACACCAAAAACACTTGCAAACTGTCAAGATGGGGCCAGTCCAACAGAAAATGGGCAGAGGCGGTGAGAAGAAGGCAGAGCCAATCTAGGTGGCCCCCAAACAAAGAAAAAGATGGTCAAATCACTAAGCAGCAGGAAAAAGAAAATAACAAAATAGCAAAGTATCACTTTAATTCATCAAACCGGTACTGTTTTAATGCTACATCACTCAGTTAGGACAGGAATACATGGAAAGGGTACATTCATACACCATTGGTAAAAATATGAAGACTTTTTGAATTTTAGGAAAGCAATCTGATCAGTTCCGGGGAATGCAATGGCACCCCACCCCAGTACTCTTGCCTGAAAAATCCAATGGGCGGAGTAGCCTGGTGGGCTGCAGTCCATGGGGTCGCTAACAGTCGGACAGACTGAGCGACTTCACTTTCACTTTTCTCTTTCATGCATTGGAGAAGGAAATGGCAACCCACTCCAGTATTCTTGCCTGGAGAATCCCAGGGATGGGGGAGCCTGGTGGGCTGCCGTCTATGGGGTCACACAGAGTCGGACACGACTGAAGTGACTTAGCAGCAGCAGCAGCAATCTGATCAGTTCAGTTCAGTTCAATCACTCAGTCATGTCTGACTCTTTGTAACCCCATGGACTGCAGCACGCCAGGCTTCCCTGTCCATCACCAACTCCTGGAATATACTCAAACTCATGTCCATCTAATCAGTGATGACATCCAACCATCTCAACCTCTGTCATTCCCCTCTTCTCCTTTCTTCCATCTTTCCCAGCATCAGGGTCTTTTCAAATGAGTCAGTTCTTTGCATCAGGTGACCAAATATTGGAGTTTCAGGTTCAGCATCAGTCCTTCCAATGAATGAATATTCAGGACTGATTTCCTTTAGGATGGACTGGTTGGATCTCCTTGCTGTCCAAGGGACTCTCGAGAGTCTTCTCCAACATCACAATTCAAAAGCATCAGTTCTTCGGCACTCAGCTTTCTTTATAGTCCAACTCTCACATTCATACATGACTACAGGAAAAACCATAGCTTTGACTAGACGGACCTTTGTTGGCAAAGTAATGTCTCTGCTTCTTAATATGCTGTCTAGGTTGGTCATAACTTTTCTTCCAAGGAGCAAGCGTCTTTTAATTTCATGGCTGCAGTCACCATCTGCAGTAATTTTGGAGCCCCCCAAAATAAAGTCTGTCACTGTTTCCACTGTTTCCCCATCTATTTGCCATGAAGTGATGGCACCAGATGCCATGATCCTAGTTTTCTAAATGTTGAGTTTCAAGCCAAGTTTTTTACTCTCCTCTTTCACTTTCATCAAGAGGCTCTTTAGTTCTTCTTTGCTTTCTGCCATAAGGGTGGTGTCATCTGCATATCTGAGGCTATTGATATTTCTCCTGGCAATCTTGATTCCAATTTGTGCTTCAAAGACTTTTTGCATTTTAGAAATGCAATCTGAGAGCATATTTTAAAAGTTCATATATTTTTCCACTCAATAGTCCCATCCTTAAAAGTCTCCCCAAGAAATGAAGAAATAAAATGAATGAAACCCTCTCTTTCTGTTTCAGTCAGTATGTGGAATATTGAAGGTTATATATACATTTAAATACATATAAACATTCATATATGTGAATATTTGCTGCTGCTGCTAAGTTGCGTCAGTTGTGTCCGACTGTGTGTGACCCCATAGACGGCAGCCCACCAGGCTCCCCTGTCCCTGGGATTCTCTAGGCAAGAACACTGGAGTGGGTTGCCATTTCCTTCTCCATGAATATTTGCTACATAGTGACAAAAAAAATAAGTTCAGTACATTCATGCCATGGACAATGATTTAATCACTAAAAAGAAAAAAAAAAAAATAGAGGTACATCAAATGACTTAGATGAAATTCCGTGAAGAATTTCTGAATAGGAAAATCTTTGGGTGTAGCCCATTTTGGAAAAAACAAGTAATCACACATACACACTCCAAACTTGCATACACTTATCTTTTGTATCACCCACAGAGGATCATAGGATATATAATGGATAAGAGTGTACATTCCTGAAGACATATGGAAGGATTCTTTCTAAGTAATTCACATTATTTCCCTGTGGAGGAGTAGGCTGATGTGTGTAGAGAGAGAAAGGGGGAAAGTGAGTTTATAAGCTGAAAAGAAAAGGAAAAACAAAAAAAATGGAATGAAAGACGGAAATGCGTCTTTTGCATTGCTTTTTTTCTATATGCCAGTATTGCTTTTGTTTAGTTGCTAAGTCACATCTGACTCATTGAGACCCAACGGACTGTAGTCCACCAGGCTCTTCTGTCCATGGGATTTCCCAGGCAAGAACACTGGAGTGGGTTGCCACTGGAGTGGGTTTCCTTCTCCAGGGGATATTCCCAGCCCAGGAATTGAACCCACGCCTCCTGCCTTGGTAGGGTGATTCTTTACCATGAACCACAGGAGAAACCATAAGTCACTATGTGAACTGAAAGCCTTAGTCGCTTAGTCATGTCCCACTCTTTGCGACCCTATGGACTGTTGTCCACCAAACTTCTGTGTCCATGGGATTCTCCGGGCAAAAACACTGGAGTGGGTAGCTATTCCCTTCTCCAGCGGATCTTCCAGACCCAGGAAACAAACTTGGGTCTCCTGCAGGAGCAGGCAGATTCTCTACCACTGACCCACCAGGGAAGCCATATGTCAGTGTACATATAAATAAATTTATATCAAAACATAAAGCCAAATTACAGTACCTTTTATAACTCAAAATCTGAAGGAAAAAATGAGGCTTCATGAGAGATACTGCCTGCTGCTCTTGGGATTATTATTATACTTTGCTCAGTTACAGCCTAAAACCAGTGACTTAGAGCATTCAATATGAGTTCTGATGACACAGATAATTCATTTGGCATGAAATGGCTATCATTTTGCTGTTCCATAGGAAGCGGAGGTACTGAGGAGGGGATACTTCATAGCTCAGTATCATGCCCTAAAAATGTAAATCGTGGTGTTATCTCTACCAAGTGCTGAAACAGAACTCCATCAGTTATTATTTTGAGGCGTAATCAAACACAAGTAACCAAGCTACACACAGAACTCATTTTCCAGTTCCAGGAAGGTGTCTTAGAAAGGTGAGGCTGATGAGAGCAATGCAGAACCATACTTGCCTCGTAGCAGGACATACTTCTCAACACACATCATCCTTTTAACTGGTTTCCTAATTTGCATTTCTAAAACTGGAATATAGTTTGAAAAAGTGAAGATGGGGCTGTGTAAAGCCATGAAATTCCCCTTCGCAATTTATTCACTTTGATTCATTTCTCTGTTGGCCAGTATATAAGTGTGAATTTACTTTCAAAAATCATAATTCACACATGATCAATTTTCAAAATATTTAAAAATGTACCTATGAAGCTTTTCCATACCAGAAGAAACTTGATTAGTGACAACAGAAATGAAACACAGTCTGTTTCCCCTATAAGTGAAGAGATGCTTTTTGTTATATTCGGCATTTTCAACAACAACAAAAAATGTCTGTCGGCCCAGTTTGTGTTATTTTTTAGGTAATTTTTTTTGTTGTTGTTTCCTTAACAGTCTGCTGTGCTTATATGATATTTACTTTAATAATTTAATTATCTTTCCAGTCTGTTAATTTCCCACTGAGGTTGCTTATACTGGTATGGAGCCATTAGATATACATAGTCTAGTTTTTTTAACACAGTAAATTTTCTTTAATGTTGTCTTTGAGTTTTGTTTCCATTCCATCTGTCCTGTCTTCTTCCTCCAGGACTCATAGCTTCTTAGATTCCATCTCCATTTTGTGATCAACACTACTGTATTTTCACAAATATTCTTTTCTTTTGAGTACTTAAATTTGTTCCTGATATCCCTAGTAGAGTTTTATGTGTTTACTTATTTTCAATATGATATTACCCTTTACTGCTATCAATTATGGCTTTAATTCTGCAATTCCAGTTTTAGTGTGGTTTGTTTAACTGGTATGATACAACTTGGTTATATATTATGCAAAGGCTCAAAATTTGAAATTTCTTAATTTTATTAAGTTTGCTTAATTTCTCTAACAGCCACCACTTTCACAGATCCCAAAATATATGTTATTACTTTCAATAATACTCCTTAAGATATATATATGAAAAGGAAATGGCAACCTACTCCAGTACTCTTGCCTGGGCAATCCTGTGGTCAGAAGAACCTGGCAGGCTAGATCATGTGTGAATTATGATTTTTGAAAGTAAATTCACACTTATATACTGGCCAACAGAGAAATGAATCAAAGTGAATAAATTACAAAGGAGAATTTCATGGCTTTACCCAGCCCCATCTTCACTTTTTCAAACTATATTCCAGGGGGGTCTCAAAAAGGTCAGGCATGACTTAGTGACTACACAGCAATAAACGTATACCTTATAGCTCAGGAGGTCAGAAGTTTAAAGCAGGTTAGCAGGGCTGTATTCTTTCTGAAGACGAGGGGACAATCTGTTCCCTTGCCTTCTCCAGCTTCTAGAAGCACCTGTTCCCTGTGCTTGCGGCCCCATGTCACTCTAGCCTCTGCCTCAGCTGCATCTCTTTCTTTAACTCTGACCCTCCTGTCTCTCTTATCCCTTGTGACTACACTGGATAATTCAGAATAATCTCCCCATCTCAAGGACCTTAATCACATCTTCAGAGTTATCTTTTCTCATGTAAAAGACTATGTCCATGAGCTTGTAAAATTAGGACGTGGACATTTTTGGAGGACTATTATTCAGCCTGCATGTGGGCCACGTTGCTTCAGTTGTGTCCGACTCTTTGTGACCCCATGGACCGTAGCCCACCAGGCTTCTCTGTCTGTGGGGTTCTCCAGGCAACAGTACTTGAGTGGGTTGCCATGCCCCCTTCCAGGGGCTCTTCCCAACCCAGGGATTGAACCCTGTCTCTTGCGTCTCCTGCATTGGCAAGTGTGTTCTTTACCACTAGTGCCACCTGGCAAACCAGTAAATCAGCCTACTATAGTTAAATTCAGGCTTCCCTCAAAGCTCAGTTGATAAAGAATCCTCCTGCAATGCAGGAGACTGAAACCATAATCAAAGAAAACTAACCAATCTGATCACATGGACCACAGCCTGGTCTAACTCAAAGAAACAAGGCCATGCCGTGTGGGGCCACCAAGATGGATGGGTCATGTGTGTGGAGAGGTCTGACAGAATGTGGTCCACTGGAGAAGGGAATGGCAAACCACTTCAGTATTCTTGCCTTGAGAACCTCATGAAAACTATGAAAAGGCAAAAAGATAGGATACTGAAAGAGGAACTCCCCAGGTCAGTAGGTGCCCAATATGCTACTGGAGATCAGTGGAGAAATAACTCCAGAGAAAATGAAGGGATGAAGCCAAAGCAAAAACAATACCCAGTTGTGGATGTGACTGGTGATAGAAGTAAGGTCCAATGCTATAAAGAGCAATATCGTACAAGAATCTGGAATGTTAGGTCAACGAATCAAGGCAAATAGGAAGTGATCAAACAGGAGATGGCAAGAGTGAACATCGACATTCTAGGAATCAGCGAACTAAAATGGACTGGAATGGATGAATTTAACTCAGATGCCCATTATATCTACTACTGCGGGCAGGAATCCCTTAGGAGAAATGGAGTACCCATCATGGTCAACAAAAGAGTCCGAAATGCAGTACTTAAATGCAATCTCAAAAATGACAGAATGATCTCTGTTCGTTTCCAAGGCAAAC
>SJYX01013794.1:327763-350491 GCA_006410675.1 Oreotragus oreotragus | reverse complement strand
GTGGTCATGTATAGATGTGAGAGTTGGACTGTGAAGAAAGTTGAGCAACGAAGACTTGATGCTTTTGAACTGTGGTGTTGGAGAAGACTCTTGGAAGTCCCTTAGACTGCAAAGAGATCCAACCAGTTCATTCTAAAGGAGATCAGTCCTGGGTGTTCATTGGAAGGATTGATGCTAAAGCTGAAACTCCAATGCTTTGGCCACCTCATGCGAAGAGTTGACTCATTGGAAAAGACTCTGATGTTGGGAGGGATTGGGGGCAGGAGGAGAAGGGGACGACAGAGGATGAGATGGCTGGATGGCATCACTGACTCAATGGACATGAGTTTGAGTGAACTCTGGGAGTTGGTGATGGACAGGGAGGCCTGGCATGCTGCAATTCATGGGGTCGCAAAGAGTCGGACACGACTGAGTGACTGAACTGAACTGAACTAACTGAGACTGAATGAAGTAAGAGAGAAAGTAGGAAAATCAGATCAGTTGCTCTTCCACAGCCCAGGAGCATATGATGCCTTCTTGGATGAGAGGATACTTAAAGAAAAGATGGATAGAAATAGATGCCTGTGATTTGAATGCTTGAGGTAGACCTAAATGTGGGTACTTGGAAATTTGTGTTTCGAAGAGCAAGGAAAAGAGAGGAATCAAAATGAATTTCACATTCTAGTTAGAGAATTTACTATTGATTTAGTGAGATGAGAAAGACTGAGGTAGGAACAAATTTGGGAGGTTGAGAATCACGAGTTTCATTTTGGACACATTGCGTTAAAAAGGCCTGACCAATTAGAAGTGGTGGAAAAGGCACAAAAATAGAAGTTTGCAAGGGGTGTTGAGAAATAGAGACCAGAGGGCCCAAAGAAAACTCAACAGAAAAAAAAAAAAAGAAAAAAAAAAGAAAACTCAACAGAGTGTGACGTCATAGACTCTTAGGAAAGAGAGACTTCTGAGAAAGTGAGAGTGCACAGTGATGCTGGTACCATGAGGATGGGCAAAGTGAAGCTTCACGAGCCTAACAGGAGCAGTCTCTGTAGAGGTGAAGGTGAAAGCCATTCTGTAATCAAAGAGGGGGGGTGATGAGGCCATATATATAGATGATTCAAAATACCTGGACTTGAATGGAAGATAAGCTTTCTTCCAAGCATAAAATGAATGGCATTCGTTTTAAGAAAATGAGGGATCAGAGAATATAAGCATATCATTTAAGCTTAGTTTTGGCTTCAAATGTTAAAAAGCCCCACAATAACAACTTGAACAAGAAAGATGTATGTTTTTCTCCTTCATTACTTTGTTGTTGTTGTGGTAGTGGTGGTTCATGTCCCACTAAGTCATGTCCCACTCTTTGCAGCCCCATAGACTGCAGCACACCAGGCTTCCCTGTCCTTCACTACCTCCTGGAGTTTGCTCAAATTTATGTCCATTGAGTGGGTGATGCCATCCAGCCATCTCTTCCTCTGTAATCCCCTTCTTAGTTGAGGCATTAAGAAGTTTGGGGCTGCTATGGTGTCTCCCCAAACATCACATCAGAGGTCCAAATCCTAAATAAAATAAAACACACATACAAACAAAAAAAGCAAGAAACTAACAAAAGTCAAACCATCTCTATTAAAGGATAATAGTTGGTCTTCAATATTCATTGCCCCCTTTTCCTTTGGTTAAAGAACCTATGCCCAGGGGCCCAAATCGTTCTATTGTCTAGCGAAGCTAACATCAGCTTGGGAGGAAGTGATGAAGTGCTCAGATCCTCTCATTTGGACAGTGCTTCTTCCATCTGCTTACTTGTTTGCATGGCCAGACCTACGTGCAACAGTCTGGAAGATGTTGCCTATTCCAGGCATTTATGGGCTCAACTAAAAGCATAAGTTCTTTAATCAAAGCAGAAGGGGACAATGGGTATTGAAGACCAACTATCATCGTTTACCAGAGATACTGTTTGATTTTTGTTAGTTGTTTTGCTTGTTTGTTTTGTTTTGCTTTATTTAGGTGTTATACAGTTATAACTGTGTAAAAAAATAATGAACAGAAAGTGTTAGTTGCTCAGTTGTGATCAACTTTTTGCAACCCCATGGACTGTACTCTCTGTGGAATTCTCTAGGCAAGAATACTGGAGTGAGTGGCCATTTCCGTCTCTAGAGGATCTTTCTGACCCAGGGATCAATCCTGGATCTCCTACATTGCAGGCAGATTCTTCACCATCTGAGCTACCTGGAAAGCCCAGACATAAACAGAAGGGAAGTGAAGTGAAGTCACTCAGTTGTGTCCGACTCTTTGCGACACCGTGGACTGTAGCCCACCAGGCTCCTCCATCCATGGGATTCACCAGGCAAGAATACTGGAATGGGTTTCCATTTCCTTCTCCAGGGGATCTTCCCAACCCAGGGATCGAACCCAGGTCTCCCACACTGCAGGCAGATGCTTTAACCTCTGAGTCGCCAGGGAAGATACCTTAGTTAAATTGGGAAATCGGTTAAATAGGATTGGAAGACCAGAAAGGGGGAGCTCTCATGCTCTGTGGTACTGAGCTGGGGACACATAGGTGAGCCCTCCCTTCTTCCAGTGGAAGACCATGACTTGCCAACGGTTGTTATTTTTTTTTTTTGGTGTGCACTAGTCACTTTCCTCTTAGTGATTCTCTTGTGATCACCTCCCTTTCTTGTTTCACCCCCTTCCCTCTTCTCAAAAAAGGGGTGGGAAACTTACGGACACCCAGAACGACTGCCTTATACCTCGGCCACCTTTCCAGACCTGTTTCAGTTTTAAACAAGCTAAGTGAAAGAAACTGAGTATTTTGTGAAATATGACTATTATTATCAAAACAGTTTTATGCAACAGACTCTTTTACTGTAAATTTTTCTTGACAAGGTGTACAGACTATATTAGGAGGATGAAGAAAGGAAAGAACAGAGGAGACTTGGGAGCAGCAATGTGTGCTTCTCAGAAGTCAGAACAATTGCCAGGTGATAATTAATGAGACATTCGATATCAAAACAGTTTTATGCAACAGACTCTTTTACTGTAAATTTTTCTTGACAAGGTGTACAGACTATATTAGGAGGATGAAGAAAGGAAAGAACAGAGGAGACTTGGGAGCAGCAATGTGTGCTTCTCAGAAGTCAGAACAATTGCCAGGTGATAATTAATGAGACATTCGAATCAGATTAGCTTTCCAAATGAGTTAGATACTACTCTGCAAAGTATGGGCTTTTCCAGGAGGCACTCATGGTAAAGAACTCACTTGCCAGTGGAGGAGACATAAGAGATGCGGGGTCGATCCCTGAACTGGGAAGATTCCCCTGGAAGAGGGCATGGCAACCCACTCCAGTATTCTTGCCCAGAGAATCCCATGGACAGAGGAGCCTGGCAGACTACAGTCCATAGGGTTGCAGAGTCAGACATGACTGAAGCGACTTAGAATGAACACACACACAAAGAAAGACTTCTTCCTGGCGAGGGGTCCGTGGATAAGAAAAAACCCATGGACTCTCCATTCATCATAATCCTCTCAACTTCCTTCTCTCTGTGAACACCTTCTCCTTCTCTTACTCTGCAGGGGAGGCAGCTCACCCTGGTTGCAGAGTCTGAACTGCAATTCTCTGCTGAACCCAAATAAACTCAGTCTTTGCTGGAGAAATATCTAGTGGACTATTTAGTTTCAGGTCAACAACTGTTGAGTTTGTAAGCTGATCCAGTAAAGGAGTGCTGGATGCAGGAGATTGGTGGACCAAAGGCCACAAAATCCTTGAAAGGGAGGAGGGATTCAGAACCCAGGTCAAGGGACTTTGAAAACACAAGGCCCCTGTCTTCGGTTGGAATTTTAAAGGGAAAAGATAAGACAGTGTAGATGTGGGTGAGTTTTACTACTGAAAATTATGTAAAAGATGAGAAATTCCTAACCGATGGCATCTCTTTTCCAGGTGCCTTTTGAACCAAGGTCAGCTTAAACTAGACATTTCAGGAGAAAGAAGAAGGGATGGAATTGTTTTTTGTCTTGGAGATCCAACTTAGCAAGTAGACTCAACAGAACCTCAGGGCAGCATTAAGAGCTCATCTGAGGCTAAGAATTTTATACTTAAGAGTCAAACCAAGGTGATCCAGGCAGGGGCAGACCACACTAGCTCAATGAAGCTGCTGGCACAACTGTGGAGAAGGCAGATGTTGATTTAATCCAAGACTGGGGTTTGGCAAGGCAAGTACTAAGTGACTCAGAGAGTGGGAAGTTGTTACAGAAACTTGGAAGGAAGTGGTTCTAATGATCACCAGCATTATCATCATCAATCAATTCCAATAACAGCTTCTTATTTATTTAATGCCTCATTTGCATGAGCACTTTTAATTATAAGGATTGATATTTTGTAGCATCTCTGTGTTGTTCATTAAAACTTTTTTTTTAAACTATCAATGGTTCAGAAGATGTTTTTCAGTATGTATGGAATTGTCCCTAATTTAAACCCATTTCCCAAATTGCTATTATATTACCCCTGAAGTAAAACAGGGATAATATTATATTACCCCTGAAGTAAAACAGTCTTGCAATTTCCTCATAGATCATTTCAGACTCTCATTTTGACCTTCCTCCTCTGTAAAACAAAGGATTCTCTAAACGCATCTCAATGTTTCATCACAAAAACTATTTGGGTTCCTCTTATCTGAATCCTCTCCAACTTCTCCATCCCCTTTAGAAGTAGGACTAAGGGCAAATGGAGAGGTTTAACTCTCCAAAGGGCCATGGTGGAGGCTTCATTTTATAAGGTGCCATGAAAAGATGCAGAAAGATGAAAAGACGACTCTGAGATATAGAAAGTTCCAGTCCTGGTGCAGACTGGGTAGCCCTTAACAAGCTGCTTGAGGGTTAATTTGTGTTTTCAGTGGCAACTCGGCTCTTGAAGGCATTTTCCTAGGAGACCAAATCCTCAGGACATCACACCTAGATGAAAACAAATGCCATTATTGCTACCAAGATACACTCAGCGCTGTGTTGTTGGATTTTAGGTTTACATTAAAAGCCAATTTGCAAAGTAAACTTCTAGGAGAAACTAGCAATTCCTTTTGACATTATTCTATAGGAAAAAGGCCATCAAAATATGATTTATTCTCAAATTGTAATATGAAGACAGTAGGTAAACTGAAAGGGACAAGGGACAATTCCTGGCCTATAATCGTCTCATTCCAAGAGTAGTCTGCCATGGTATCTTGGGCTTCCTTACTTTTAAACTACTGCCACGACTATACTGGTACCATACTGGTGATGGAGAAGACTCTTGAGAATCCCTTGGACTACAAGGAGATCAAGCCAGTCAGTCCTAAAGGAAACCAACCAACCCTGAAGATTCATTGGAAGGAGTGATGCTGAAGCTGAAGTTTCAATACTTTGGCCATCTGATATAAAGAACTGGCTCTGTGAAAAAGACCCTGATGCTAGGAAAGATGGAAGCAAAAGAAGTGGGCAGCAGAGGAGGAAATGGTTAGATAACATCATCGACTCAATGGACACGAATCTGAGCAAACTCAGGGAGAAAGTGAAGGACAGGAAAGCATGGAGTGCTGCTGTCCATGGAGAAGCAGAGTGGGATACGACTTAGCAATTGAACAACAGCTACTATACTATTCCTCATCAATTTCCGGGGCACTGTAAGAACTACTGGGACCTGTTCCTGATTTGTTTGCTATTAAATCTGTCATTGGGATAAAATTATATTTTAAAGTATTTCTGTTGGACTGCTAAGTCACTTCAGCTGTGTCCAACTCTGTGCAACCCCATCGACGGCAGCCCACCAGGCTCCCCCGTCCCTGGGATTCTCCAGGCAAGAACACTGGAGTGGGTTGCCATTTCCTTCTCCAATGCATGAAAGTGAAAAGTGAAAATGAAGTCGCTCAGTTGTGTCCAACCCTCAGCGACCCCATGGACTGCAGCCTTCCAGGCTCCTCCGTCCATAGGATTTCCCAGGCAAGAGTACTGGAGTGGGGTGCCATTGCCTTCTCCGATTTTTGCTGAAAGAGTACGTCAAATTTCCAATAAGATTTTGTATTTGATTTCTGGTTTCCAGAATATCTGTTTAATTTATGATCAACTGCAAAAGGTGAAAAATAAGTCCTTGATTTCAAGCTCAGCTTGATTGTTGCTACTTTATACAGAAGAGATGGTAGGATGAAGTCCATGTGACACAGCTCCACAGCCCCTCCACACAAAGTCACTGGGATATGGAAGTGACTCAAACTACAGATTATGAGCCCCTCATAAAAAAAGGTAAATAAGATACGCATGTGTATTTGAAATATATTTGTTTGTATGTATGCCTGTGTATACATATGCGTATAAAGACATTCAGGTATAACTTGTATAAATGCATATATAAAGGCTTTAATACATATATAAATACACTAATACATTAATACATGAATATGTGATATATATAAGTACACGCTCCAATGACTCAGCAGTAAAGAACCTGCCTGCAATGCAGGAGACCCAGGAGATTCAGGTTTGATCCCTGGGTCAGGAAGAGCCCCCGGAGGAGAGCATGGCAACCCACTCCAGTGTTCTTACCTGGAGAATTCCACAGACAGAGGAGACTGGCGGGCTACAGTCCACAGGGTCACAAAGAGTCAAACATGACTTAAGCGACTTAGCACAGCACAGGAGAGGAATGTAAGTACATGAATATATGTATATTTGTATACACGAATATATATATACTTTGCCGACAAAGGTCCGCCTAGTCAAAGCTATGGTTTTCCACTAGTCATGTATGGATGTGAGAGTTGGACTATAAAGAAAGCAGAATGTCGAAGAATTGATGCTTTTGAATGTGGTGTTAGAGAAGACTCTCAAGAGTCCCTTGGACAGCAAAGAGATCCAACTAATCCCTCCTAAAGGAAATCAGGCCTGAATATTCATTAGAAGGACTGATGCTGAAGCTGAAACTCCAATACTTTGGCCACCTGATGCAAAGAACTGAGTCATTTGAAAAGAACCTGATGCTGGGGGAAAGACTGAAGGCAGGAGGAGAAGGGGATGAGAGAGGATGAGCTGGTTGGATGGCATCACCAACTTGATGGATGAGTTTGAGCAACCTCCAGGAGTTGATGATGGAGAGTGAAGCCTGGCATGCTGCAATCCATGGGGTCACAAAGAGTCAGACATAACTGAGAGACTGAACTGAATATGAATATACATATGTACATAAACATATTTATATAAATTGAAAATATATGTTAATTTATCATTTGATTAAAATCTAGAGGCACTATTAATCTTAATTTCTGCATTAATTGTCCCCAAAGCAAATGAAAAGTAATATCCATAATAAACATTTCTTCAAAGGAGCCTTTTCCCATTTTTTTTTAAACATTAATTTATCACAAAAGTTGTTGTCTTAACAGGTTCCCAGGTGGTGCTAGTGGTAAAGAACCCACTAGTTGGGAAGATTTCCTTGGAGGGGGCATCACAACCCACTCCAGTATTCTTGCCTGGAGAATCCCATGGACTGAGGAGCCTGGTGGGCTACAATCCATAGGGTTGCCAAGAACTGGACACGATTGAAGCAACCTAGCATGAAGCACATAGCCTTAAATGCACCAATGTCTTTTCTACTGTATTTTTCAACAAACGATTTCTGGTACGTTTGTGAAATGTCCCAGATGGGTCATGTCCCAAATGATCAGGGTATTTGTGGTACCTGGTATTTGGCTCCCAAGCCCTGCACTCCAGGCTGGATGGAGTGTGTAAAGAAAAGGATGCCTCTATTTGCCTTTGTCTTTAAGAAAGTGAGTAACTGTCTCTCTCCTCGCCTAGTCCCTCCATGGAGAATTTACTGGCCCAAATTTTTAAAAAATCTCCTACCACACTCCCATTTTCTGTAAGTGCAATTAGTTGCAGGTACAAAATTTGGAGCAAAGAGGCCTCTGGTGGCCAGTTGTGCCTGCAGTTATCCAACTGTGGCTGCAGTTTTTCAGTGCACAACTGATTGCACCCACAAAAAGAAAGACTGAACTCCGAAAATGGGTCCCTTTAAGACAGCTGGGGGATTGTACGCCTCAGGTTGGCAAATTGCAATCTTTTCTAGAGGCACGGCCATCACTCTGGCTCACAACATGAGTAGGAAATCCAGCTTAGGCATCTCAGCCGAGAGAGAAGTCCCCTCCCCCCGTCCCCGGAAAAGCAGGTACAGCGCCCTTGCCCCACTCCACTTTGATCTCGGTTGTACCTTGAGGTACCAGTGGGCAGTGACCTAGGATATTCAGCCTTCTGGCCTCCATCCCTTGGTTAGTTGACCAGTCACTCTCCAAAAGGGTTTGAAGAGAGAAATTCAGGCACCCTGTCAATAGAACACACTTAACGGACTCTAAATTTGCTTTAAAAAGACAGCTACAAAGATTGACTTTTGCAAAGTGACTCACTCCACCGTGTATCAAAAGACATCTGTGTGCTCCCGCCTATTATTAACTGTGGCACTGAGTCTATAAGGAGGGTTTGGAAGGAATTCCAGTGTGAATCCACTAATTCAATAATCCGATAACATAAATTCGAGTAATGGATATTAATACTGTGTTCCAAACACGCTCACAACTTTTATCTCTCTCTTTCTCAAACAGACAGAGCATGCATCGAGAGAGGTTCCTGATGAAATAATAAAACCCAATTCTCATCTAGAAAAAAGAATCATTATAGGAGGATGGTAATTTACTTTATATGACCTTCAATTGATTATTCTGTGGCTGCAACACAAATATCACAGGAGCTATTGATCGTAAAACCTACCAAATAGATCTCTAATAGCTTTTACTGGGCAAAAATAATTATGCTTGCATTGTGGTCAAACACACATAAACCAATGTGGAGGTATTAATGTATGGTATTATTACCCATCTGTCTATGAGGTCTGGAGAAGACCCTTCATGGGAACACACTCTGTCTAAGCCCCATGAAAGCTCAATATCCAAGCCAACAATTACAGCCAGTTACACTGAAAAATTGATTACTGTAACTAAAAGCCAGAGCTGGAAAATGGAGGCTGCAGCTTGCTTAATAAAAGTAAAATAATAACAAGAAAAGTCCTAACTGAAGAGAAATCTTGCTGCCATCGGTGTGTGGATGCAGAAATTGAATTTCCTTCTGGTATCGGCAGCAGAGGAACTTTTCAGAGTCAAGAGCTTTCTCTCCAGCCCAGATCAAGATCAATGATCACACCCGTAAAAGGTCGGGGTGTCTAATCAAAGAACAGATCATCTATCTCTCAAGGAAAGTGTACAACATAATCCAGCAACGTGGTAGTGCTGGCCACGGAGAGCACGGAAAATCCAGGGAAAGACAAACTCCAGTTAAACTTTGGTGAACAGGAAGGATGCTCTGATCTTACAAAATGTGGATCCAGACATCAGAGTGGGATTTGGGAAAGCTTAAAGTGGGCCTGAAGCCGATGAATAAAAAGCCACAGGCTCAAGGTGGAACTTTCTAAGAAAAATATTTTAGAGTTCAGAATCCCTCAGTAAGAATACCCCAACTCCAGTCAATACTTTAAATACTGAAAACATGTAACTATCAATAGCAAAAACAACTTCTATTAATATCAAGGTATGAAAATGAGTAATGATACATTAAAGGCAAAAGGAGAAGAGGGTGGCAGAGGGTGAAATGGTTAGACAGCGTCACCGACTCAATGGACATGAATTTAAGCAAACTCTGGGAGATGGTGAAGGACAGGGAAAACTGGCATGCTGCAGTCCACGGGGTTGCAAGGAGTCAGACGTGACTTAGTGAGTAAACACTCACAACACAATGATACATTTTTAGTATCTAGAATGAATAGACCAGAATGTGAGTAGGAGCAAGCGAAGGATAAGGAAAAATTATACTCAATAAATTGTAATAACCTATAAAGGAAGAGAATGTAAAGAAAGAATATATATGTGTGTATAACTGAACAGCTCTACTGTATATCTGAAATTAACACATAGTATAAATCAACTGTATTTCACTATACTTTTCTAATTCACATAGAGAGGAGACTTAGTTTATCCACTGTGGGTTCTGTGCTGTGTTTGGAGGGAAGAGTAAAGGATGAAGGAGAGGGGACACTTGCATCCCATGAAACAGAAGAGAATAATACCCCATGAATCCCATTCATATATCCCATAAAACAGAACAAAATTGGAATGTGCAGCTGGAGGACTGCACATTCCAATGACAGGAAAGGTTTTCCAGAGTACTTCTATCCAGACCACACCCAAGACCAAGAGAATCAGAATGTTGCTCTGGGCATTGGTATTTTCTTTTTTCCCCCCAGTTTTATTAAGATAAAATTGACATACATCACTGTACAGGTTTAAGGTACACAGCATAATGACTTCACTTATATACATTATGAAATGATTACCATGGTAAGTTTAGTGAGCATCCATCATCTCACATAGATACAAAAAAAATTTTTTTTTCTTTGTAATTAGAACTCAGGATTTATTCTCTAAACTTTCATATCCATCATAGGGCAGTGTTAACTATAGTCATCATGCATATTAAGG
This sequence comes from Oreotragus oreotragus, assembly GCA_006410675.1. Lineage (NCBI taxonomy): Eukaryota > Metazoa > Chordata > Mammalia > Artiodactyla > Bovidae > Oreotragus > Oreotragus oreotragus. The sequence continues at coordinate 339,979 of SJYX01013794.1, read as the reverse complement.
TACACAGCATAATGACTTCACTTATATACATTATGAAATGATTACCATGGTAAGTTTAGTGAGCATCCATCATCTCACATAGATACAAAAAAAATTTTTTTTTCTTTGTAATGAGAACTCAGGATTTATTCTCTAAACTTTCATATCCATCATAGGGCAGTGTTAACTATAGTCATCATGCATATACTGCTGCTGCTAAGTCACTTCAGTCGTGTCCGACTCTGTGTGACCCCACAGACGGCAGCCCACCAGGCTCCCCCATCCCTGGGATTCTCCAGGCAAGAATACTGGAGTGGGTTGCCAGTTCCTTCTCCAATGCATGAAAGAGAAAAGTGAAAGTGAAGTCGCTCAGTCTGTCCGACTGTTAGCGACCCCATGGACTGCAGCCCACCAGGCTACTCCATCCATTGGATTTTCCAGGCAAGAGTACTGGGGTGGGGTGCCATTGCCTTCCCCGTCATGCATATACTACACCACTAGTATTTAATTATCTTATAACTGAAAGCTTGCATCTTTTTATTTGGAACCAATTCAACATAATTAAGATTTATACAATTTCCACACAACAGTAGGATACAAATTCAAGTTCCCATAGACTATAAACTAGGAGACACTGGAAGCACCTGTATTTTCTTAAAAACTCCAAGGTGAGTCTCTTGTGAAGCTGGGTTTGAGAACCACTTACTTTGAAGAGAGACCCTTCCTACCCCTGGGAGGTCTCTAACAAATGGTGAACCTGGAACTTCCCACAGGCACCCTCCCCAACAGCCATATAGCTCAAATGTTTGTTTCTCTTCCTTTTCGGCATTATCAGCTCCGGTTGCTAAAGGCAGGAAGGCTGGAGTCACTGCTCACTCTATTTCATGATTTATGATTCAGAAGCAAGATAGGGGTAAAGGGTTGGGGTGATGCTTGCTGCTGTGGTTGCTTTTTTTCTGTTTGTTTAAAAGATACGCTTTCTTTGAGAAACCTTGAAGCATTGATGTCACCAGCAGCACAGTCTGTTCTATTCCAAAGCCTTGTCTGGATGTAATTGACAACTATATAGACACAGCTGAGGGGAGGGTGTCCCATTCTGCTCGTCCTTAATTGTTCTCAAATTACATGATAAAGTAGAAATTTTGGATCCTTTATACCAGAAAGAGTTACGGATTCGTTACAAAGTCTGTACCACATTAGCAGGACTAATTGTAGCTGCCTCCACAGAGCAGCCTAGAAACTCAGAATTCCAAAAGCAAGGTGCTTGCGATACAATTATTTTGCCTATTTGGAAAAGGAAGACTCCCTGTGATTTGAGGTTCAGCTCTTTCTCTGAATTGTTGCAATCTGTTAGACATGCGTTAGGTTTTGTTTGGGCACCGTATGGAGACTAGCTACTAGTGCAGTGTTAATATTACTCAGTTAGATCTTGGGGAGATATTGTCGGAAGTGTGCAAGAGGACATTCCGAATTCACACTCGGCTGGCACACTCCATCCCTGGTTCATACTATCACAACCAGACCAGAGGCAAAGAACTCTATCACTTGCAGTGTTCTCACTGACTCTTCCTTCTCGAAGGTAAGCATCAGAATTCTTCCGGTTTGGGGAGACTATAAACGCAGTGAGGGCCCGTAGGTCCACACACGATCCAAAGCAGGTGTCTGCGAAAACGAATCGCCCCGCGATCCTGCGGACCCCTGGCCGCCAGCGGCGGGCTCCGAGCGCACTCCGCCCGGTCACCTGAGCGCACCTGTCCAGTCCTAGCCGCGGAGAAAGCGGGGCTTCCCCAGGGCACCGCCAGCCCCGGAGGCGAGCGGAGGGTAGAGCAGGGCTGGGGCGGGCGGCCCGCAGGTGTGGCCCTACCTGCCGCCCGACTGGCCGCGGCGGCGAGCCGGGCGGGAGCAGGGTGGGTGATGGATGGCCTGTCTCCCCGCCCGGGTCCCAGCGGCGGGGCCAGCGGCGAGCGGAAGGTAAAAACGCGCAAGCTCGGAGCCCGCCGGCCCGAGACGGGAGAGCGAGACGCAGGCACAAAAGGACCCGGCTGGGAACGTTTAGATTTTGAAGATGAGTTTCTAGTCCATCTCTGTGGGAGAAAGCAAAACGTGCTCTGGGAAAGTCAAGAACCTCGCAGAATTTTGGCCTGACGTTTGACAAATCATTTTGCCATCCGAGAAACCCCTAAGCCTCCCCTTCCCGAACAGCTTCTAACTCCTGTTTGTCGTGTCTATGAATGATGCTCTATCAGGATCTGAGAAGCAGTATGAAATCAGAGCTGAACAGTTGCATCCTTTCATCTCAGGAAATAGCAAAATCACTGAAAATACGTTTAAAAAAATTGTGGAAGGGGATGCACTTCAGATGGTCTGTGCAGGATAAGACAATTGGATATTAAATGTTTAACAGAACTTAATTTCAAAAAGAATAAAATGAGATAGACGTGTTCTAGAGATAGAGTCTGCAGATTAGAATGTGTAAAATTTTTATAATTTGTCTGGCTCTTACGTGTTTAAAAGTCACGAGCAATTTGAATATGTTTTCTTTATCCTTGCAAAAAGATGACAGCGAGTGGTTTTAGGCAATTCGATTTAAGAAGTGTCCTTTTAAAAACTCATTAGGTTGAGAACGAGGGTTGAAGCAGACAGACGGGTTAACAGGAAAAAATATATCGTGAAGCATCATGGAGATGGGACTGGTAGAGAGCTATTGTATCATCCGGGCTCTTTGGCAACTGAAGGACAGGTCGGTTCACCCTGGGCATTTCGTCCTGTACAAGCGGCGAGCTGACGGTAATACATCTCGTGTCCACGAATAAGGCAGTCCTGGCTGAACGCTGATGCAGTCACCTCTGAGAGCAAAAGAGTTAAGAGAATATAGTGGCTTTATACATACATATATATACATTCATGTGTGTGTGTGTGTGTGAGGGAAATATTCTAATTGTGCTTTAGAGCAGTCACCAACCCCCTCTGCCTCCCCACTACACCACTAACAAAATGAAAGCCGCGTTTAAAACAGCAGTGAGACTGAACTATGTCACAAAGATGTGCTTTATCTCACTGTCGTTGAAAAGTGATCGGGGGAAAAAGAACTTGCATGCATTTCTCTTTTAAATGCTATATTTTAATGCTCTAAGTTTAGAAAACAGAAAAAAAAAAAAAGGAAACCTAATAATCCCATCAGGGTAACACTGATAGTATATACCGAAAAAGAAAAGAAACAAGTACAAACATAAATCCATGCATTTAAAAAAAAAATTTTTTTTTGAATGCTTAAATACTTTTATAAAAGAGCACATTTGAATCCTGTGGGGTTGTTTTGTATAATGTCAAAATAGTTTTTTTCTTTTTAAAAAATTATTGGTAGTAGAGAATAGCCCTATTTATCAGTTTTAATAATAGTATATATTTTATGGAGCATATGTATGTAATTTCCTTAACCATTTCCCCATTGTTGGTTATTCAGGTTGCTTCTAGATTTCAGTAAACTAAATACTACAGTAAGGAACATCTTAAAGCAAAATTTTCATTTTTGAATTTATTGATTTCAAATAAATTTTAATGGAGTAAATAAGCCATGCTTTATGGACATTTTGATAGTTTCATAATAGTTTCCAAGCTATTTTACTAAAAAAAAAAAAAAAAGTAGCCTTCCATCCTACCAATAGGAAAATATTAGGCCACATATTTTACAGTATACTCAATATTATTCAGAATATTGATTAAAATATTTGGTAATTAGAAGGTAAAAATTATTTCTTTTTTGACTATTAACAAAGTTGTCCTTTTTAAAAAAAATTCTTCTGGCTTTCCTTCTTCTGAATTTTTTGGTTCCCTTTTTATTTCATTATTGGTTTTATTTTTATTTCATTATTTTGGGTAGCCCTGAAGCCCTCATATATAAAAATAAAATAGAGTGTTTTTATAAATAACTCTTTCATGGTGTTAATTTTGAACTAAGATGGTAACCCCTGGTTAAAATAATCGTAGCAAGAAATCTTGGACAAAACTGAGTCAGGTTCCAATTTAAAATGATCTACTGAATTTAGGTTTCCAGCAGGCTTCTTCCACTGTACCTTCATGGGGGCACATAAAATGATATTATCATCTGTGAAATTACCTCAGAAACTTGAGGTACTTTATAGCAAGTCATATTCTCTGATTAGGAAACTCAGACCCGTTGATTTTTGCACTGCCATTCTTTCAAGCCTGAAAATTTGTGTTGTTTTCTTAAACTGTGATGCGATCATTTAAAAATGCCTTCGTGCATTCCGGCACCTTCCACAAGTGAACCAGTGCCCAGTAAATAAAGTAGCAGCCCATGTCCCTTTTAGCAAAAGCTATATATCTGTTCAGACTTGTAATTTGCTCCGTTTATATCCTTTGCCCTTGAACTCTGGTTATTAACGCAATGTTTCTCCAAATGATGCCATATAACTCTGCTCTGAGCACATTCACGGTGACACCCTGCAAACAGTCCAAGGGCCAGGGCCAGCCAGAGAAGGGAAGGAAGGACGGCTGAATTGTGGGAGTTGCAGTGCATTACTCAACATGGAGCGGCTGTAAAACTATGACTGTTAATATTCAAATTGCAACAAGGCCAGGGCCAGCCTCAGTTAATATTCTGAGGTTTGGTTGGAAAGCAATTTAGCAAAGTAGCTTTGATTAAAGAAGAAACAGCCAGAATCACTTCTCCCAAGAAAGGAACTAAAAACCTTTCAAAGGATTTGAGGCAGGTGCTCTAATTATACATTTAAAAAATTATTATGGTGGTTTTGGAGAGGGGAACTGTTCAGTTACAAAATGCGTATCGTGTGTGTGTGTGGTGGAACTATGGACCAAACTCCTTTGTGTAAACTGTAATGAAATATACTACTTTATTTTTTTTTTGGTTATAATTGTTTGTATCATACATCTTACATAAGACACTGGCTTTATTGATTGCATCTAAAAAATAAAAAATTTACTAATGAATCTTGTGTGAAACTTTGGACAGGGAGTGAGACCAGTCTTCCTCACAATATCTGTGAAAGGATGCACTAATTCACCAAGTTAATAATTTTGAGAATGCAGAGACTGTGCAAAATCTACTTGGGAACAGACATTGTTCTCCCACATTTTAGAAAAGAGCATTTACAAAAAAGGTCCCATTCTTTTGAAATAAGAAAGTCATACATATGCAGTAGTATGTCCAAGACAGAGCTTGTCTATATTTGTTTATTTTAAAACATTGTATTTGATTCAAAATAATGTTTTTTAAAAGTTTAATTTTTCAAAGCTCTTTATTACAATAGATTTTAATAGATTTACATTGAAATGACTTTACTGCAAAAGTCCTATTTTTTTTTGGCATTTTACCTGGAAGCAAATTGTTCACAGCAATGAGATTTAATTTGTACACCGCCTCCCCAAATCCTAGGCTACGCATAATGCAGTTCATGCAAAAAATGTTGATGGGAATGAGAAAATAATATACCATCAAATATCGAATTTCATGCTGAAACATAAGCTGCCTGGAACCTCTGGGCACACATCTGTATTTTTTAGTGCTCTATGTGCCTTTAGAAATAAGTAAGAAAAGGAAAACTTAAACTGTTCCAATTGACTACCCTATTAATTTTTTTTTTGACACAAAGCATGATTTGAATACATTTCCATGTCCAAATATACACACGTGGTTATTGCCAATAAAAATACATAAGCCATAGGTTCCCATGAACACCAAACACACTCAGTGTATTAGCTGCTCTCATTCTGGTATTATTCCCAGAGGAAAAGGAATTCTAGGTTCCAAGTAAGATGTATTAAAAGTACTTGGGGAAAGTTTTTTCGTGGATGTGGAGCCATGCATTTTCCTCATACTCTGTCTCTAATCAACTGCACCTAAATTAAAACAGGTTTTTAACCTTTAATTAAAGAAACCAATCTAGTGATCTTAATTTGAGAACATTGTTTGGCTGAGGAACATCAAAACATAAATAAAGGGATTTTAGCATTTCTCTGAGATTTTTCAGAATATCATACTTAATGGGTGAGCAGAATCATGAGACAGACACCTTGGTTACATTATTCATCTCTAAATCCCCATCTGATGAGTACCTGATGAACCAGCTCCAGTCTAGTTTTTGAGTTAAATGCATACAAGAAGGAAGTTGAAAGTTTACTGTACATCATTTGGAATGTACATCAACTGTAATAAAATTATGAGCTTTATAATACTGAGACTTTTATTAAAATTGACCTTGTGATATGGATGGTTTTCTACTTGTGAAATCTCAAGGTGTTTGTTTTTATATATTTCATTCAGAAAACTGTGATCCCACTGAGCCAGTAAAATCAAGTTTGAAGAGCCTGGCTCACATGTTTTTGAGTCTGCGGGGCTAAATGACTGCTAAAATGCACATGAGACCTAAAAATGTGTACTGTGTTAGATGCATAGCCTATATTAATTGCAAGTAGATGTTATTTGGTACAGGACATGTATTCTGTTGATAGAATGATAACATAGCTTATTAAAAATTCTGAATGTCTTGAAATTTGATGATTCTCCACAGACTAAACTTTGGACTTTCTACCTTGCTCTTCTAAATAAAATGCATGTATACACAAGGCAGACAGTATGTAGTGTAGTTACACTTGCAGTAGTTTCAAATATCTGATTCCAAAATGTTAAGAATGACCATTCCTGGTTCAACTCTTCATTTTCCTTTTCATAATTGCAGCTTCCTCCAACATTTCTATTATATTTCTTCAGAATTCACTTTCCCATCTGTAAGCAACATGTTTGTATTGCTATGTCTTAACAACTACTTCATCCTCTTCTCCGCCTTCTTAGACTTGTTTGAACATGGGACATTATCAATGGACTTTCCACAAAAGAAGATTTGTCTCTCTTTACCACCCAGCCCCCAACTATACTTACATCTTTAATATTCTTAATACTGTTATATTGTATTTTTTATTACTATTCAGTGTGTAATATTACTAATAAATTCTGCTGAGGACTGTGCTAGGGAATAAACAAACCTTTTCTTACACATTTTCTGTTTTTCGTAGAGAATAATTCCTTTGTTTTTAGCTTAATTTTTTTGTTCTTTTACTTTCTAGGTAGTCGCCACTAAGTCCTCACTAAATTCTCTGGCAGTCTCCTCTCAAGACATTCATATACTTCAGTTACTTTTTTAAGACTTTCATTCTGGAAACTTCTACCTCCTTCTAGACCAGCAACCCTTATCATCTGGGCACTGCTGTCTTTCTGGACTCTCCCTTCAAAACTATGCTCCACCAGTCTGCTGTGTTGGGTCTTCCGTTACTGTATCACTTTTCTTTCTTTTTCTTGCTTTAGTCTCTTACATATGTGGCACCCATCCCCCTATGGCTAACTATAAAAAGGAGGCGGGTTTTGCAGTCTAAAAATATTCTTGTTTTAGCCACCTTGTTAACCAGTAATCTTCCTGGACTAGAATTCTAGGATAGAAAATCTTTTCCTTCCTACTTTTATAGGTATCTTTATCAAAAAGTCAGTTTGGGGTCGTTTTTTTTTTTTAATACAAATCACTGACTAGGTAATTAATATAGTCTATTAAAATGAAATTTAAAGAAATGACACTTCCAAAAAACAGTTTTATTATTTTATTTGTGATTATAAAGCACCTTGTAATTTTTAAAATTTTTTTACTTAGACTACAGTACTATAGTGTATAATTTTCTACCTTTCTAGAAGATTCTACTTGTGCATACCACATATCCTAGTGTTTCCTTAACATCATTTTAATATTTATATTGTTCATATGTTGTTTTTTATGTAGCATGGTATTGATTATCTCAGCAATTAATTATTCCCCAAATTAGTAGAGGATTGCTGACTATAAAGTGAAATATGTATGAAATACGAATGTATGATGCTGAATTGAGCTCCATGTTGGAAAATTGAGATAGAAGAAATAGATTATATTATAGAAGAGTTATATTCAACAAGATAAAATTTAAAGTAAGTTATTCTAAATCCTACTTGCATATGCAAATTTTGATAAGCTGAGTTCCAGGCCTTAAACACACTTTCTTAAAACCTTAAAACAAAACATACTACCTAGCATTGAAATATCGTGGGGACTATTCTTTTGGGTATGTGATTTGCTGCATTTGACTTGAATAAACATTCTACCTTTACAGTGTTTTATTGAATCAGCTTCCATAAATTCTAATTAACAAGAAAACTGGTAGATATCTAAGAACACTCTATAAAATCATTTCTCCCAAGAACTGTACACAGTGAAGTAAAAGTGAGAGTGGATATAAAATAAAATTTTAAAAATATTACCAACTTTAATATCATTCTCATAAGCTTCACAAGTCCAGTGCAATATATTTCAGGCCTATGAAGGTCAATACAAAATGACAGATTGAAAAACTACGTGACTTGCAAAAGTCATTTTTAGGCAAGCTGTTTACCAAGACTTAAATTAAATTAAAGCTTACCTTGTATCAGACATTTTTATTTTATCTGGATTGTGGCCTCGTTTTCAAAGAAGATCACTTTTATCTCTGGTTGTCAAGTACATATTACCATTGTGAAAATGAGCTTGATGGCATGTGGCAAATACTGATTTAAGTGCTGGCCCTTTTCCTTGAAGAAATGAATTTTTATCACTGGAAATAAAATACCAAGTTTTTTTTTTTTCTTTCTCATAATTCACAGCTTCTTCCTGAGATTGTAATCGACAGAAGGAGTGGGTTCCAGTGTTAACACTGGATTTGAGTCAGACACAGCTGGGTTCAAATCCCATGTCTGCCACTTATGAGAAAGCTACTAAGCTTATCTGTGGTCACTGGTTACTTCACAAGTGAAATAAGGATAATCACTGGTGTTTATCAGAATTTAACAAGGTATGTAGGACAGAGCCTGGCTTAGAGGAAGCACACTCATAATCTGAAAGTCATTGATGCTGTTCATGATTTCATTGTTGGTTTTACATCTGTATTATTATCATTTTCTTATATTTTTATTGTTACCTTTTCTACCAACTGGCATTATAATTTTAGTGCTCTGGGTTTCGGATATTATACACTAAAGATATTAGAGATGAAGTTCCTGAAATGATATAATTTTAAACACATCAAGCTGGTTTTCTGAGTCTGAGTTTCTAGCACTTTGCCTGCTTTAGAACCCTCATCATCTGAGGGTAGACACCTTGAAAGTTTGCAGATCTCCCTGCTTAGAGCTTTTTCTGGATGAATCTGATTTAGAGATGAGCCTGTTGTGCCTTCTAGTTCATTATGCTGCTCCAGTTTTCTTTTCTAAGATTTGCCTCCATGGCTGCCATGGAGAAATCAACCAGACAAGGGGTGCAGCTCTATCTGTCCATCATGACCTTAGGACACTCCTGTTGGTACTATTAAAGTTCTTGTCATATGTCCCATCATTGCATGAGTTGTGAGATAGATGAGCTGATTTGACTTTGTCATTGCTGTCTCGTTAACCCTCATTTTTTTCAGGATGGGTCTAAGCTTACTAGGCACAAAATAAAAGGAAATTTGGGTCACATTTAATTAAACACTCTTTATTAAACATTGCATTAAAAACTAGTTTTCAGAATAAAGACATTTTCACTAGCAGTCTCCAAAAGTGACCATTGACATTTCAAGTGCCACCATGAACTCAGTCATATATTTGATGTTACAATCCAATTATCATATATCAAAAATATCATACATCAAAAAACCCACCTTAATTATTAAGCATAGCACATAAAAAATCACATAATAAACACATAATACAAATGCACCTTTTGTTGAATCGCAAGGTATACACTCTCGTGTATAACTTGGTTAATCATTCCAGATGTCTTCCATAGGTCCTGTGTCCATGAAGACTAACCACGAGTGTCATTTATATTTAGTAATGTAGAATGAAATGTTATATAAATTGGCCCTTCAAACCTTCAGGTCCGGGTGTCAGGTCCAGTAGTCTAAATACCTTTGAGAGTGGTGGTGGGCAGCGATGAGCAGAGCAGTGTCCAAAGAAGTGTTGGCAAAGTCTTTACACTGTAGAAGGAACACAGGCAAGAAGAGAAGCAGAATCAGCCACTGGCTTGGAGTGAGGACCAGCTTGACCTATCCCCCCAAGTTCTGGAGGAGATTTCAAAATAATGGTAATAGTAGATGATAGTTTTAAAAAATTAAAGATAATTTTTGGAACAGTTTTAGGAAGGTTGAAAAGAAGGAACAGAGATTTATGCCCCTCTCCTCTTACATGCATGGCTGCCCCCATTATCAACAGTACTCACCAGAATAGTATTTTTTTCCCCCTCCAGGATTACTGTATATTGACACATCCTAATCGCCAAAAGTTCCCCATCTATCTTCGAGTTCATTCATCCAAGGTGATGTACAGTTTATGGATTTGGACTAATCTATGGTGACACTTATTAATTGTTATGCTGCTGCTGCTAAGTCGCTTCAGTCGTGTCCGACTCTGTGTGACCCCATAGACGGCAGCCCACCAGACTCCTCCATCCCTGGGATTCTCCAGGCAAGAACACAGGAGTGGGCTGCTATATATTTCCTTCTCCAGTGCATGAAAGTGAAAAGTGAAAGTGAAGTCGCTCACTCGTGCCCGACTCTTAGCCACCCCATGGACTGCAATCTACTGGGCTCCTCCATCCATGGGCTTTTCCAGGCAAGAGTACCGGAGTGGGGTACCATTGCCTTCCCTGATTAATTGTTTTAGCATCATATAAAAGTATTTTCACTGCACTCAAATCCTCCATGCTCTGCCAATTCATCTTTCTCCCCATGGCTAACCCTTGCTGTTGTTTAGTCCGTAAGTTGTATGCAACTCTTTTTCAACCCTATGGATTGCATCCTGTCAGGCTCCTCCATCCATGGGATTTCCCAGGCAAGAATACTGGAGTAGGTTACCATTTCCTTCTCCAGAGGCTCTTCCTTACCCAAGGATCAAACCCATGTCTCCTTCATTGGCAGGCAGATTCTTCACTGCTGAGCCACCAGGGGAGCCTCCCATGGTCACCTCTAGTGACCACTGATTTTATTATTTTATTTTATTTTTTTATTATTGTATCATACCTGGAGTCATACAGTTTGTAGTCTTTTAGAATCGGCTTCTTTCATTTAGTAATATGCATTGAAAATTCTTCTGTGTCTTCACAATTTAATAGGTCATTTCTTTTTAGTGCTGGATAATGTTCCACTTTCTGGATATATCACAGTTTATATATGCATTCACCTACTGAAGGACATCATAGTCGAGGTGGTTGTTGCAGTTTTTAAAATGAGAAGCCATAAATTTTGCTTCATTTATCAACTCTTCCTTTCATGAAAGATTTCTCTGTAACATGCAGTGCTGTTTTACCTACAGTACCTACAGTAGAATTTCTATCAAGATTGAGTTTCATCAAACTCTGCTACTGCTTATCAACTAAGCTTATGTAATACTCTGAATTCCTTGTTGTCATTTCAGTAATTGTCGTAGCACCTTCACCAGGAGTAGATTTATTGCAAGAGATCATTTCCCTTGTTCATCCATAAGAAGCAATTTATCTCTTCCGATTTTATCATGAAATTGCAATTGAGTCACATCTTCAGACTTCACCTCTAATTCTGGTTCTCTTGTGATTTCTACCACATCTGCACTGAAGTCTTGAACACATCAAAGTTATCCATGAAAATGAGCATCAGCTTATTCCATACACCTGTGTATATTCATATTTTTACCTCTTCCCATGAATGACAAATGTTTTCAATGGCAACTAGAATGGTGAATCCTATCCAGACTGTTTTAAATTGAATTTTCTCAGATCCATCAGAGGCTCTAAGGCAGCTATAGCCTCACATGTATTTCTTAAATAATAAGACTTTAAAGTCAAAATGACTCCTTGATTCCACAGGCTACAGAATGGATGTTGTGATAGCAGGCATGAAAACAATATGAATCTCTTTGTACATCTCCATCAGAGCTCTTGGGCAAGCAAGTGCATTGTCCATGAGCAGAAATACTTTGAGAGGAATCTTTTTTTTTTTTTTTTCTCCTAAGCAGTAGATCTCAATAATGGGCTTAAAATATTCAGTAAACCATAACAGAAGCAGAAGATATTAAGAAGAGGTGGCAAGAATACACAGAAGAACTGTATAAAAAAGATCTTCATGACCCAGATAATCATGATGGTGTGATCACTCACCTAGAGCCAGACATCCTGGAATGTGAAGTCAAGTGGGCCTTAG
>SJYX01013794.1:293187-324093 GCA_006410675.1 Oreotragus oreotragus | reverse complement strand
GTCACTTCAGTCGTGTCCGACTCTGTGTGACCCCATAGACGGCAGCCCACCAGGCTCCCCCGTCCCTGGGATTCTCCAGGCAAGAATACTGGAGTGGGTTGCCATTTCCTTCTCCAATGCATGAAAGAGAAAAGTGAAAGTGAAGTCGCTCAGTCTGTCCGACTGTTAGTGACCCCATGGACTGCAGCCCACCAGGCTACTCCGTCCATTGGATTTTCCAGGCAAGAGTACTGGGGTGGGGTGCCATTCCTATTCCAATATTCTTGCCTGGAGAATTCCATGGACAGAGGAGCCTGAATTCTACAATCCATGGAGTTGCAAAGAGTCAGATGTTTGATATAAAAATGAAAGACATGTGACTTTCCTTTCATATGAACACTTAAATACCATTATAAGGTTATTAATTGGCCTGATTTTAATATTGCTGTGTCTCAGGTTAGAGGGAGGCCCAAAGATAGAGAAAAAGATGGAGGAACAGCCAGTTGGTGGAGCAGTCAGAACACAGACAATACTTATGTAAGTTTCCAGTCTTATATATAAAGGCATGATTTGTGGCAGCCCAGATCAATTACAATTGGAACATCAAAGATGACTGACCACAGATAACTGTAATAAATATGATACTAATTAAACAGTATAAGATGCTTCAGGAATTACCAAAATATGACCTAGAGACACAGAGTGAACAAATGCTGTTGGAAAAATGGTGCTGATACATTTCTTTGACACTGGTGGTCTCGACTTTTCAATTTGTAAAAGATGCAACATCTGCACAGTGCAATAAAATGAACATGGAATATTTGCAGGGTTTTTTTTTTTCAAATATCCTTTATCAAGTTGAGAAAATTCTTCTCCATTCCTAGTTTAGATATTTTAAAAATCCCAAATGGATTAGATTGTATCCAACGTTTTTTCTGCTTCTATTGATATAATCATGTGATTTTCCTTTTCTTTTTTTAACCTGCTTATATGAACAAGTTTGTTTTTTTTTTAATTTTTTGAACTTGTACTTTATCTTTCTTTCCATTGTTATTGAGAAAAAATGGCCATGTAACTTTGTGTAAGTTTAAGGTATACAGTGTGGTGATTTGATATCTATCTTGCAAAATGATTACCACAATAAGGTTAATTAACACATCCATTATTGCTGTTGCTGTTTAATCACAGCCCACCGGCCTCTTCTGTCACAGGATTTCCCAGGCAAGAATACTGGAGTGGGTTTTCATTTCCTTCTCCAGGGGATCTTTGTGACCCAGGGATCGAACCCAAGTTTCCTCCATTGCAGGTGGATTCTTTACTGCTCAGCCACCAGGGAAACCCAGCACATCCATTCTCTCACATAACTAAAATTGTGTGTGTGTGTTATAAGAGCACATAAGATTTACTCTCTTAGTAACTTCCCAGCCAGTAATACAATATTGATAACTATAGTTGCCATGCTGTACATTGGATCCTCAGTATTTACTTATCTTACAATTGGATGTTTCACTTTTTTTTTTGAACTTGTACTTTATCTTTCTTTCCATTGTTATTGAGAAAAAATGGCCATGTAACTTTGTGTAAGTTTAAGGTATACAGTGTGGTGATTTGATATCTATCTTGCAAAATGATTACCACAATAAGGTTAATTAACACATCCATTATTGCTGTTGCTGTTTAATCACAGCCCACCGGCCTCTTCTGTCACAGGATTTCCCAGGCAAGAATACTGGAGTGGGTTTTCATTTCCTTCTCCAGGGGATCTTTGTGACCCAGGGATCGAACCCAAGTTTCCTCCATTGCAGGTGGATTCTTTACTGCTCAGCCACCAGGGAAACCCAGCACATCCATTCTCTCACATAACTAAAATTGTGTGTGTGTGTTATAAGAGCACATAAGATTTACTCTCTTAGTAACTTCCCAGCCAGTAATACAATATTGATAACTATAGTTGCCATGCTGTACATTGGATCCTCAGTATTTACTTATCTTACAATTGGATGTTTCACTTTGATCAACATCTCCCTACCACCCACCACCTGCAGGCTCCGGCAACCCATACCCCACTGTTTCCATGAATTTGACTTCTCATTTTAGATCCTAAATATAAGAAAGAGTATACACAACTTATGTTCCTCTGTCTCACTTATTTTATTTATCATAAAGCTCTCAAGGTCCATTCAGATCATTTTAGTGACAGGATTTCTTTTTAAGCCCAAATAACATTCCATTTTCTTTATCCATTTACCTGTTGATGAACACTTAGATTAATTTCATGTCTTGGTGGTGGAGATGGTTTAGTTGCTAAGTTGTGTCCTCCTTCCATGGGATTCTCCAGGCAAAAATACTGGAGTAGGTCGCCATTTCTTCTCCAGGGGATCTTCCCGACTCAGGAAACAAACCCAGGTCTCCTGCACTGCAGGTAGATTCTTTACCAACTGAGCTACAGGGAAGCCCTAGAATTTTGTGTCTTGGCTATTGTGAAATATGCTGCAATGAACATAAATCCACAGCTATCTCTCTGAGACAGCAATTTAATTTCCTTAAGATATAAACTCAGAATTGGGATGATGGAATCATAGGATAGTTCTGTTTCTAATTGTGTGAGAAAACTCCATATGTTTCCCAAGTGGATGGACCAGCTTACTTTCCCATCAACAGTGCACCAAATTCCCCTTTCCTGCACATCCTCACCAACACTTAACCCTTCTAACAGGTGTGAGGAGGCTTATTGTGGCTCTCATTCACATTTCTATGATGATTAGTAATTTTCACTGTATTTTCATGTATCTCCTGTCTGTTTGCCTGCATTCTTTAGAAAAATGTCTATCCAAGTCCTCTTCTCAATTAAAAATTTTTTTTTTGCTCTTGAGTTGTATGAGTTCCTTACATATTTAGGATATTAACCTCTTATCTGATATATGATATGCAGTTTTTTTTTTTTTTGCCATTCAGTAGGTTGCTTGTTCACTCTGTTGATTGTTTATTTTGCTCTACAGAAACTTGTCAGTCTGATGTAGCTCCACTTGTATGTTTTTGCCTCTGTTGTGTGTGCTTTGTGCATTATAGCTAAAAACTCATTGCCGGCATCAGTGTCAAAGAGCATCTCCATATTTTCATTTAGGGTTTTATAGTGTCAGGTAGTACATTATAGTCTTTAATCCATTTCAAATTTTTTTTTTTACTTTATTTTACTTTACAGTACTGTATTGGATTTGGCATACATTGACATGAATCTGCCTCAGGTGTACACATGAACTCCCAAACATGAAGCCCCTTTTAAGTGATATAAGGTAGGGATCCAATTTCACTCTTTGGCAGGTAGATATCTAGTTTTTTTCCAGCATCACTTCTTGAAGAGACTGTCTTTTCCCCTTTGAGTGTTCTTGGCTCCCTATACAAATATTAATTGACCCTGTATTTGTAAGTTTATTTCTGTGCTATCTATTATACTCCACATGTGTGTTTTATGCCACTATCATTCTTTTGATTTCTATTGTTTTCTGGCATATTTGAAATTAGAGGGAGGGATGCCTCCAACTTTGCTCTTTTTTACTCAAAAAATTTTTGAGTATTCAGGGTCTTCTGTGGTTCCATATGAACCTTAGGATTGTTTTTTCTATTTCTGTGAAAAATGTCAGTGGAGTTTGATAGAGACTTTATTCAGTCTACAGATGGCTTTGAGTAGTACAGCCCGTTTAACAATATTCTTCCAGTACACGAGTGAGAAATATTTTTTCCTTTGCTGCTTCTTTAACTTCTTTCATCAGTGTCGCAGTTTTCCATGTACAGGTCTTTCTCCTCCTTAGTTAAATTTATCCCTAAGTATTTTATCACTTTTGATATGATTGTAAATTGTGTTATTTTGTTTGTTTTTCAGATATTTTATTGTTAGTGTGTAGCAGTGCAACTGATTTTTGAATGCTGATTTTGTATCCTTCAACTACTGAAATCATTTATTAGTTCTAACAGCGTTTGGTGAAATCTTTAGGGTTGCTACATCTGTAATATCACAACATCCACAAATAGAAACCATTTTATTTCTTCCTTTCTGATTTGGATGGCTTTACTTTTTTTTCTTGCCTCAGTGTTCTGACTTGAATTTCTAGTACTATGTTGAATAGGAATGGTAAGAGCAGGCACCCATATCTTATTCTTAATTTTAGAGGAGAAGCTTTCAGCTTTCCATCATTGATTTTGTTCGTTATGGGTTTGCAATATGTAGCCTTTACATATTCATGTATAACTTTCCCGTTCACAATTTTTAAAAGCTTCTATCATAGCAGAGTGTTGAGTTTTGTCAAATGTTTCTTTGTACATCTATTGAGAATATCATGTGATTTTTATTCTTCATTCTATTAATGTGGTATATCACCTTTATTGATTTGCAGATATTGAACCAAACTGGCATCCCATCTCATTTAACCATGGCATATGATCCTTTTAAAGTGCTGTTGAATTTGATTTGCTAAAATTTTGTTCAAAATATTTTTCATTTATATTCATTAGGGATTTTCGGCCTATAGTTTATATATATATATATATATAGTTATAGTTATAGTTATAGTTATAGTTATAGTTATATATATATATATTATGCTTACCTGTCTTTGCTATCATGGTAATGCTGGCCTCATAAAATGAATTCAAAAGTGTTCCAGTCTCTTCAGTTTTTTTTGTTAGGATTTGAGAAAGATTGATGTTAACTCTTCTTTAGAATAGAGTTCACCAGGGAAACTGTCTGGTTTTGGACTATCCATTCTTGCTGGATTTTAATTACTGCCTCCACCTCCTTGGTCTTTATTGATCTGCTCAGATTTTCTGTTCCTTCTTGATTCAATCTTGGAAGATTGTGTATTATAGGACTTTATCAATTTCTTCTAGATTATCCAATTTTTGGCATATCATTGTTCATAATAACCTCTTTTGATGCTTTGTATTTCTGTGGTCAGTTGTATTCTCTCTTATTTTATTTATAATTTTATTTGTGCATTCTCTCTTTTTTCTTGGTTAGTCTAGCTAAGGATTAGTCAATTTTCTTTACCTTTCAAAAAAACTAGTTTCCTTGGTTTTTTTCTATTGTCTTTCTTGTTTTCATTTCTTTATTTGTGCTCTTATCTTTTTATACCTTTCTTGTTGCTAATGTTCAGCTTGGTTATTTCTCTATTTAATTTCTTGAGGTGTAAAGGTAGTTTGTATGAAATTTTTAAAGGTGTTTGTATGAAAATTTTCTTTTTCTTAATGTAAGTATTTATTTCTGCAAACTTTCCCCTAAATACAGTTCTGCTCTACCACATAAGTTTTCATGTGTTTTCCATTTTTATGTGTGTTAAGAGACTTTCTGATTTTTCTTTTTATTTCTTCATTGACCCATTGGCTGTTAAGAATTGTGTAGATTAATTTATATGCATTTATGAATATTTTGGTTTTCCTCTGGTTTTGATTTCTAGTTTCATACTATTTTGGTCAGGATAGATCCTTAGTTTTATTTCAGTCATTTAAAATTTGTTCATGCTTGTTTTGTGTTCCAAAATATGACCTATACTGGATGATGTTCTGTGTGAGTTTGAGAAGAATGTGTACTCTGGTGCTATTGGATGTAATGTATTGTATGTGTCTATTAGGATATAACGAGTTGCATGTGTCTATTAGGTACATTTAGTCTATGGTATTATTCCAGCACTCTGTTTGCTTATTAATTTTCTGTCTGGATGATCTATCCAAAGTTGAAAGTATGGTATTGTAATCCCCTACTATTACAGTAGTAACATTGTATTGCATTCTCCTACTATTATCGTAGAGACAGAAATACAAGAATGTGACTCCTTTTGGTTCCGTTAATATTTGCTTTAGTTATTTAGGTGCTCCAGTGTTGGGTCCATATATATTTACTATTGCTATCTGATTAGTTAAGTTAGAAAGTTAAGTTGCTCAGTCGTGTCTGACTCTTTGCGACCCTTTGGACTATAGCCTACCAGACTCCTCCATACATGGGATTCTCCAGGCAAGAATACTGGAGCGGGTTGCCATTGCTATCTGATTAATAGTTCTTAAATAACCTTACTTGCTAAATTAGAATATTGACAATCAATTGTGTATCCCTTATTACTTATTTTTGTCTTTCCTTTTGTTACTGGACCATTAAACCCTAAATCTGAGTCCCACTGACCAAACACATATTTACAGCCCCCCTGCTAAATGGTAGATGCCATGTTCTGAGCTGGAACCAAACTCAGGACCGAGCCAAGGACAGAACCCCTGCCCCTATGGGTCAACTTCTTGAAGGCAAGACAGACAGTTTCTTTACTCCTCCCACCTCTCTTCACTACTTGCCTAACTCATAGTGAGTGATTTAAAAAAATAATAAAAGGTTAAAAAAGAGAAAGAATTGATGCTTTTGAACTGTGATGTTGGAGAAGACTCTTGAGAGTCCTTTGGACTGCAAGGAGATCAAACCAGTCAATCCTAAAGGAAATCAGTCCTGAATACTTCTGGAAGAACTGATGCTGAAGTTGGATCTCCAATACTTTGGCCACCTGATGGGAAGAACTGTCTCATTGGAAATGACCCTGATGCTAGGAAAGATAGAAGGCAGGGACAGAAAGGGATGACAGAAGATGAGATGGTTGGATGGCATCACTGACTCGATGGACATGAGTTTGAGCAAGCTCTGGGAGTTGATGATGGACAGGGAAGCTTGGCATGCTGCAGTCCATGGGGTTGCAAAGAGTTGGACATGACTGAGTAACTGAATTGAAAAAATAAAGCACCTTTTGAACAGGTTAAAAAAAAGATCTGTGTCACCTTTTTATGCTTATATGATCTCTATGGTTATCAATTCAGTAATCTGATCAACTAATTTTTTTTAACGTCTTGTTGGATAAGCAGTTACCTTTATAAGCATACGAGGTAGAAAAGAGGGAGGGGGAAGGAAAGAAGCGTCCTCTTTACCAGTTTTTGAGTTTGAACAAGTCGTTTAATATCATATAAGAGAACAAACTGGCCTTACACATCTCGAAAATGTCATCTTTGAGGGCTAAGACGTGTGTGGAAACATATGGGCAATGCCAGACACCCATCAGATGTCAGCAGCTTGCCCACACACACCTTGCTTTAACCACCTTCCCATCTTCCCGTCCCCCTTTCAGTTTATACAGAACATGGCAGACAGATGATAGCTATTATTTTTGAGTAGGTCTGATTGTTCAGACCTTTCATAGTGTGGACAATGTAGTGTAGGCAGCCATATGCCATGTTCTTCTACCTTATAAGACTTGGTTAGTACGAGATGGCTAAAGGAACTCTCTTGTATTTATATTTTGGTAAGACTGTCTCTATACATAAAACGTTTAACCTGAATTGATACAAATTAAGTGTATTATATAACCCTTCTATGCAAATAAATAATCAATATTTCTTCATGCCTAAATATGTCCTCTTTATCCCCTAATAAACTCCTCAGTCTGTTCCGTACAGTCACTCAGTCGTGTCTGACTCTTTGTGAACCTATGGATTGCAGCACACCAGGCTTCCCTGTCCATCACCAACTCTTGGAATTTACTCAAACTCATGTCCATTGAGTCGGTGATGCCATCCAACCATCTCGTCCTCTGTTGTCCCCTTCTCCTCCCACCTTCAATCAGGGTCTTTTCCAATGAGTCAGTTCTTTACATCAGGTGCCAAAGTATTGGAGCTTCAGCTATCAGTCCTTCCAGTTAATATTCAGGACTAATTTCCTTTAGGATGAACTGGTTGGATCTCCTTGCAGTTCAAGGGACTCTCAAGAGTCTTCTCCAACACCACAGTTCAAAAGCATCAATTCTTCAGCATTCAGCTTTGTTTATGGTCCACCTTTCACATCCATACATGACTACTGGAATAACCATAGCCTTGACTAGACAGACCTTTGTTGGCAAAGTAATGTCTCTGCTTTTTAATATGCAGTCTAGGTTGGTCATAACTCCTAACATAAACTCCTACTTGTCTTTGAAAATTCATTGTGAGAAAATATTTGTAATGCTTTGAGACAAAATATTAACATTCTAATATATGAAGAGTTCTTACAAATCATTAAGAAATTCTATAGGAGAATGAGCAAATCATTTGTATGAAGAGTAAAAGAACATAATTTATAAAACAATATGTTTATGAAACAAATCACCAGACAAAAGCAAATAAAGAAACAAAATTTTTGTTTCTCATTTTAACAATAATTACCAAGATATTAATAAGTAGAGATTGGCAAGGATACATACTCCTTTACTGTTGAAAGGAATTGACAGGAAGTTTTGTACTCTCAAATGGAAATGGACCCAGCAAACTTACTTCTAGAAATGTGCTGTAAAAAACTACTACCGTGGTCACAGAGCATTGTTCATGAGTATTTTCAAAGTAGATTTGTTAGTAATAGTAAAACACTGCAAATAGTCTCAATGTTCATGTAGTTGGTACGTGATTATTCAAGTTTTGAGGTGGGCTTCCTTAGTGGTTCGGTGGTGAAGAATCCTCCTCCCAATGCAAGAGCTGCGTGTTCAATCCTTGGATTGGAACGATCCCCTGGAGGAGGAAATGGAAGCCCACGCCAGTATTCTTGCCTGGAAAATCTCATGGACAGAGGAACCTGGTGGGCTACAGTCTATAAGCTCACATAAAAGTCAGACATGACTTAGCAACTAAACCACAACAGCAACAAAGTTGATGTGTCTGTGCCATAGGATTCTAGACACACCTTAAAAATGCCTAGCATGGAAAGATCTCCAAGATATGTCAGGTGAAAAAAAAAAAAAAGACAGAAGTCAACAAGTAATGCATGTATGCTCACATGCAAAAAAGACCATATGTAAATGTGCCAAGAAAGTGAAAGTGAAGTCACTTAGTCATGTCCGACTCTTTGTGACCCCATGGACTGTAGCCTATCAAACTCCTCTGTCCATGGGATTTTCCAGGCAAGAATACTGGAGTGGGTTGCCATTTCCTTCTCCAAGGGATCTTCCAGACCCAGGGATCGAACCTGGGTTTCCCACATTGGAGGCAAATGCTTTAACCTCTGAGCCACCAGGGAAGCCCTAAATGTGCCAAAGGAGCAGTTGAAAGGACACAAAGCAAACTGTAGAAAGGTGATATTTCTTGGTGGCAGGGGAGAAGGTGTTAATAAGGAGTCAAGAATACTGGAGTGGGTTGCCATTTCCTTCTCCAAGGGATCTTCCCGACCCAGGGATCGAACCTGGGTTTCCCACATTGGAGGCAAATGCTTTAACCTCTGAGCCACCATGGAAACCCTAAATGTGCCAGAGGAGCAGTTGAAGGGACACAAAGCAAACTGTAGAAAGGTGATGTTTCTCGGTGGCAGGGGAGAAGGTGTTAATAAGGAGTCTTTGAAAAGAGAAAGGAGAGTCTCACATAGGTGTCATCCTGATTGTTTTAATCTTTTGAAGATAGAATCTATTTAGATATTTTATATTTAAAAACAAAGAGAAAATAAGTTATTTCAATTCAACTTAATGAATCTTATTAAAGAGGTATATTATCTTCTTAATGATGTGTGGTAACTCTTTATATGTTCATATGTTCTCTTTATACAATGTATTAGTTTAATATATTAAATTCTTCCAAACAAGTACATTTTGTGTACTATGAAAGTAGCTCAGAAGTTTATTCTAATATTTGAATATTTTATGGTTTCAAATGTATTTACTTCTCTGGTACATCTACAATGATATTTTTCTCTGCTGTAAAGTAGAGGTTTACTTTGAATTTTGTTTTTTCTTAAGGCTCTAGTTAATTATTCAATTCAAAAATTAAACAGTTTTCTTTTTCCTGTTAATATAAGATGTATGCAGAAGTGTTAGTCACTCAGTTTTGTGTGACTCTTTGTGACCCCATGGACTGTAGTTCTCCAGGCTCCTCTGCCCATGGAGTTTTCCAGCCAAGAATACTGGAGTGGGTTGCCATTTCTTTCTCTATGGGAGCTTCCCAACCCAGGGATCAAACCAAGGTCATCTGCATTGCAGGTAGATTATTTATTGTCTGAGCCACTAGGGAAGCAGGTGAATATAAAGTGTAAACTTGATCATAAATAAATGATCAAATACACATGGGCCTTTTTTTTTAATATTTCTCTCTTCCATTGATATATATTATATTGATATTGATATATTCCATTGATATATCTATTGCTTTTCCAGTACCACCGTTTTATTATGTTTGCAGTATGGTTGGCAATCTAATAGAGGAAGGTTCCATTTATGGTCTTGTTTGCTAAACTTTCTTGACTATTTTTATACATGTTCTTTTAGCATCAACATGACGTGCCATTAAATACTGTACTGCAATTTTGATTTGTATTGATATATATTATATTGATATTGATATATTCCATTGATATATCTATTGCTTTTCCAGTACCACCGTTTTACTATGTTTGCAGTATGGTTGGCAATCTAATAGAGTAAGGTTCCATTTATGGTCTTGTTTGCTAAACTTTCTTGACTGTTTTTATACATGTTCTTTTAGCATCAACATGAGATGTGCCATTAAATACTGTACTGCAATTTTGATTTGTGTTATATTTAAACCATATATACACTTAGAAAAATAATCTTTATAATATTGAATTTTTGTATGTAACATACACCTCTGCTTTTCATTTGATTAAATAGTGTTTTATGTTATCTGGTGAAGTTTCTATTTATTGTTTTGTCCACATAGGTACTTAATATTTCTAATTAGACTATTGGTTTCCTCCAAGTGTGCCTTGAGTAGGTCAACTCTTGGTTCACGAAGCATTGAGACCTTTGAAATGCACATTTGCATATCACATAAGTATGTATAACAGTATCACCCAGTTTCTTGCAAAATACTATGCAGGTTCATGTGGGCTTTCCTGGTGGCTCAGATGGCAAAGAATCCGCCAGCAATGCGGGAGACCTGGACTCAATCCCTGGGTTGGGAAGAACCCCTGGAGGAGGGCATGTCAACCCACTCCAGTATTTTTGCCTGGAGAATCCCCATGGACAGAGGAGCCTGGTGGGTTGCAGTCCACGGGGTCACAAAGAGTCGGACATGACTGAGTGACTAAGCACAAAGCACACATGGAGGTTCATTTACTTATTTTATTTTTTGAACTAATTTGTTTGATTTTTCTCATGAGTCCTTTCTTCCTCTGCTTGATGGAGGGGAAAGGGTCCAACAATGGAGAACAATCTAACAGCATAAATGATCTCAACTTGACAGCATAGTTTGAAGAGGTTTTTAGACAGTGTAATCTCCTTTAGATAAAATTTCCAGTCATTTAGGGGCACCCCATCCTCCTATCTGTTCTCTGAGTTGGTGTCTAAACATGCTTCTGTTCTCATGGTTCAAGGCGAGATGGGGTCCCTGCGTCCTCAGGGCATCCCTGGCCTCTTTCGCCAAGTTGCTGCTCTGGGCTGCTTCCTGCAGAGGTGAGTCTCAGCGTGAAGGCTCCGTGTGCTGTGCGCACCCTGTGTCTGATCTAACTTATAGTCTGTCTCATTCAGACTCATCAAGCCCACTGGTGCTCCCCAGTCAGCCTCACACCATCCTTCCCACGGTGTGACTGGCTCCTCTGAGTTGCCAGCACATCATTCATGCGGCCCTGAGTCTGGACTGCGCACCTGAGGGCTTCTGCTTCAGAGTTGCAGCATTGCCTTGGAATCCCAGAGCACCGCACAGCAGGCTGACTGTCCCTCATTTTATCTCCGGCGGGTATGTGGGTGCTTCTCCAGATTAGCTCCATTCCAGGTGTGTGGGAAGATAGAGTGGGAAAAGTAAACCCTGCCCTCCTCCTCTCTAACTCTGCTACCACCGAGTTTACTGTGAAATGACAGCCCTGAGATGCTGTGTGTGAAGGCTCTGCATAACCTCTCACCGGGTCCAGACACTGATCTGGGAAAAGGACCTCCATCCTTTCCCTTTGATATCCCTCTCAACTTATCATATAAACTTCCATTTCTGGCTTAAATGTAAAGGCGCCTGGCAGGCTACAGTCCATGGGATCGCAAAGAGTCAGACGTGGACACAACTGATTGACTAACACTTTCACCTTTTTTTCTTTAGGAGAAGGAAGATTAGGATATCAATGGCCAATCCCCTTTCCTTCTGATCTCTCCCATCTTCCCTCCCTTGCCTTCAGGATCACACTTTTCTTTAACATCCCTCATGAAATTTTCTCCTCTCTTCAGATTCCAGCCTCAGGGTTAAGTCATAACCTTGAGAGGGGTGGAGGTAGGAGTAAGGGCAACTAGTGAAAATTCCAAAATATTTCACCAGATATGCATATTTACAGTACAATTCTATTTTACATTCAAAGAAGAAATTGCATTCAATTCTGTAGCTCCCACAATAGGGAGAAGAGAGTGATCCTTCTTGTAAAAAGCCACGAACATACCATTTAGCGTTGTTTTCAAGGTTCTCTCACTTCGTTAACACATGACTATAGTGCTAGTCATGTGATTACAAGGTACTCACAACATGGTAATTAAAGCATCTTACACTTTTCTGGGTGTGGAGATTCTGAAGGGAGTCTAATTTTCATCTTGACTTCAAGTGCCATGGAATGGTCAAGAATCGGGGAAGTTGCTTCTCCAGAGAGAATTGTTTTCCAAATGTCATCTGAATGTGAAAGGGAACAGAAAATTAATCACGACAGTGACATTTTAAAAAGAGAGCTACACAGAAAGTAGAGAAAGAACATGCACTGATGGTTTAATAAAAACCACTGGGAAGCATGCTGGAGCCTCCGAAACTTTGGCTCAGAGCTGATGTTTCAAATGCGCAGTGCAATACTGACAGATAAATAAGTACAAGGATCGCTCAGTAAGAGTACAATTCGTGTGTCTTCTCTGGGTATCCAGAGATCCCATACTGTGTATTGTTGGCAGTTTGCAGGGAACAGGATCTAAATCTTCGAAGGAAAAAATAAAAGCTCCGAAGTCTACCTTTGAGTGCAGATGTTGAACAGATGTAAAACCTGCAACATGTTTTCAACCTTTTTAAGCTCATTCCCCTTTTCACTTTTCCCCCCCTTTTGGAAATAATATGTATAGCAGTCATTTGATTTCTGACCCAACAATCCTATCTATAGATTTGGGGCTTTTTGGTTTTGTTTCGTTTGTGTTTTGCATCTGAAGTTGTTTTGCTGTGCTATGCGCATTCACTCAGTCATGCCTGACTCTTTGTGACCCCATGGCCAGTGGCCAGCCAGGCTCCTCTGTCCATGAGATTTTTCAGGCAAGAATAATGGAGTGGGTCACCATTTCTTTCTCCAGGGCATCTTCCCAACACCAGGAATCGAACCTGTGCCTCCTGTGTCTCCTTCATTGCGGGTGGATTCTTTACCCACTGAGCCATCAGGGACGCCCACACTGAAGATCTTTCGGGCTTTCTGACTCTGCAGAGTAAGCCCACTGCCACAGATCTTTTTTCTCCACAAGCCCTCCATAGGAGTATGAACCGGTGGCAAATGATAAGGAGCCCTTATCTGTGCCTTACTTCTCATTTGGTGCAAGTCAGACTTCACTTGATGATGATGTCTTTCTCAGGATAGGGTCAAGGAGTTCACTGAGGATGCCCTTAGTGCAGAATCTCATGCAGAAACTTCTACTAGTGGGAGCTGACACTCCAGTGCACACTGGGCATCTGTGGATGACTTTCTCCTAGTGCCTTTATGGACTCTACAACATCTGGCATGCAAGCCACAAAGCAGTTGCCTGAAACATGCAACCAAAGAGCTCTCTACAAGAAAGAACCAGAATCCCAGCTCCCAAACATGGCAGAGAATTGAAAACAGTGGATTGCTTAAAAAACATGGGTCTGGAACTACACCCCTAGTCTGCCACTTTCAGTAAGTTACTTATTCCCTGAGACCTTAGTTTCCTTATCTGGGAAATGGGGAAAATACCCTCACACTGTCAGGATTAAATGAGACAATATATACAAATCTTAGAGTTTGTAACTCTTATAATGTCTTGGAACAACCCTGACATCTATTACTTATATGAACTGTCCAATTCTTCTTTGAACCTCAGTTGAAACTTATGTATTTAACAGATAAAAATCCAGAGTGCCTGGGTAAATTTTGAATTCAAGATAAATAAGAAATAATTTTTAGGATAAAAAAAGCCAGGAAATATCAGGATATAACTTATGCTAAAAAGTATTCATTGTTTATTTGAAATTGAAATCGAACTGGTCATCCTGAGTTTTATCTGGCAAACTTGGCATCAATCCTCTTGTCTGATAAAGGAGATATTGGTGTTTACTCATTTGTATTAGAGGGTGATGGTGAGGATGACATAAAAAATATACACACAAAAGTTTCATAAATTGGAACATGTGATTCAGATATGTGGGAATGCTGTGATTATTAGTGTGGGTTTTGAAATCATCACCAGTTCAGGAACAGGTTGAAGGATGCAGAGTGGAAGTCAATGAGAGGAGATACTGTAACTTATAGACCAGTTAACCTGTTCACCTCTTCTCAGGGGCCAAGAACCTCTGAGTTACTTGCAGCAGACTGCTTTTTCTCATTAATATGCATGTGTGGCTATCATTGCTAAGGACTTTTTGTACTTGGTTTGAGAAGGAAGAAGAGGAGTATGAGGAGGATTGTGCAGGAGACTGCCAACCTTTATACAGAGAGGGTTATTTCCTTTTTAATTAAATTTCTAGACATGCAATTTGCCTTTTCCGATGTATTACGTTTTTCATCAGCTTTTTCCTCACAGAGTGGCAAATCACGAACAGCTTATTTCAGGAATAATCACAGAAGGGGCCGTTTGGGTGCCCACTCATGTCCAAGCTGCATTTTAAGCATAAAGACTCCTTGGACAGAAAATTCCAAGTGAAAAGTCAAGGTTCTAAAAATACTCAAAGAGATTTTAACTCTCCTGTGTCAGGTGCATTCAGGAAATGCAAGTACTCAAATGCTTTTATTTTCAAAGAAAAGAACATAAGATCTTTTCCATCCCTTCTCATGGGCCAAAACTAGACCCCCAGAACAAAATGTATTCTGGTGTAACTTAGGCAGTTTCTCAAGATATTATTTATTAAGGGAGAGAATGTAACTCGTACTGTTATAATGCCCAATTTACTAATTCTGTCCTTTTGTAAAATGAATAACTCATAAGGCAAAAACTTCGTGCGATCAGTTATTTGGTAGGATGTAGTTAAAGGAAGTCTCAGGCATACAACTGAATGTTTATTTTTAAACCAGTTTTGCCAGCTTCCCATAGACAGTGCCTCAGAGCTGGGAGACAGATACACAAACTGAGTAACTAGAGCAACCAACTTGGCAATTTCGTACAAGATAGAAATAAATCTCGGAGGACCCTTGGCCTTTGACTTTGGAATGCAAAAGCTTTGGGAGAAAAGAAACGTATGGTGAGCACGTGCTCCAACGTTTGCAGACTACAGCTATGCAAGACCTATCCTTGAATGAAATTGCGAATTTCCCCACGGGGGCCGGAGGGGAGAGGGGTGGTTGATTTTTCAGCTGGCAGGCACAACAGCCAGGATAAGGTTCTTTGTGTTTAGACACTTGAGCCATCGCATTTTATGGACACAAGCTGAAGATAAGATCTACTGATGGAGTCTCCGGCCACAGCCTGAGACCAGCCCATCAATGTCAGGTTGCGTTAAGCACCTGATGCCGGCATTTTGCAGCACTTCCGGTGGATAAAGGTTCTGGCGGGGTCAGTGTCTCCAGTGAAGCTGAGTCTCATTTGCCATAAATGAAGAAGATGGGAAGTGAGCTGTGAGATTTTTAGACTAATATTTAGATCACTGCAATTTATCTCATCTTAAGGATCAAGCTGATTGAACGCGAGCCGAGTTTGAACTTGCTGTGTTTACAAGGCCTTCTTCCTCTGGGCTAGATGTTTAAAGAAAGGAGAAAAGCGAGAGCTGGGATTTCCGGCTAACCTTGGAACCCAAACTGGCCAATCCCAATAACAATAATAGCAAGAATAAACAAGCAGGAATATTGCAATGTGTTCTCTCCCGTGCTGAGAAAAATTAATTTCCTATTTGTGTTCCATTCACATAAATACTCATAATGATGTATTTAAATCCAGAGTCTGTTAAATCCTAAACCCACAGTACCTGAGCCAACAGTGAGAGTCTTGCATTTAATCGGTTACTGTAATAAACATATAAAATGTGGTTTTTTTTTTTTCATGAGAGGACAGAGCAGTGGCTACATAAAAGGACATCAAATGACACATCCTCCATCTCCTAGCAAATAAAAAAGCCATCAGCTCATAACAAGGCGGTGATAAAAGGTGCTGAGGCCAGTAAGATTAAGACTTTGTAATAAGGTTCGGGCGCCAAAACTGACAGCCATTTTCTTTTATATTTATCATGTCCTCACATTGGGGTGAGAAGCCATGGCTGTCCCATTGCTGGCTAGAATTTATAGCAGCTCCATTATTAGGAGATTGCAGTGAAATGGGGTAGAGGTATGGTTTTCTGAGAACGTTACGATAGCCTCCTACATTATACACTTGACAGGTTTGTCAGCTCTTAGTAACAAGCCTTGTAAAGTACTTTAATATCATTAGCACTATTTTCTTAATGTGTCTGTTCTCCTTGCAGCCTGAAAATATCATATATCATGGGCTGGAGGGTAGCCTGAACTGCTATCTCCCCTTTTCTAGCTTCTTAAATGTGATTTTATAGTAACACATAGAGTTGATATTTTAATCAGAATAATGCAGCCATTTTCCTTTATTGATTATCAAGTAAATACGTATAAATATGTAGTTAAGGGTGGGCAACCCTTTTAAGGCATATTGAAAACATATAATGAATGGCTTTCTAGGGTAATCTTGCTGCCTGCTTACTTCCGCTATGCTATATGCCTGAAGGTTTTCCATTCTGTTCTCCTTGCCCAAAGATCTCTGGCGTTCACATGCAGGAAAGAGGGACGAGGGTCAGAACTGAAACTCTGGAGGAATGTCCCAGGTAGGTAAGTCCTAAATTAGACGCTTTTGTAATTTCTGTACATACATGTCTTTCTTTTAGCAAACTACAATATGCATGCGTGCATGCTCAATCACTTCAGTCATGTCCGACTGCAATTCTATGGACTGTAGCCTGCCAGGGTTTTCTGTCCATGGGATTCTCCAAACAAGAATAGTGTGGGCTGCCATGCCCTCCTCCAAGGTATCTTCCCGATCCAAGGATTGAACCCACGTCTCCTGCATTGCAAGTGGATTCCTTACCCACTGAGCCACCTGGGAATCCTCAAGTTACAATATACTCTGTAGGTAATGGTGCATTTCGAAAGGACCCACATTTGTTTTGAAGTACAGAAACTCTGTAAGGCTTTTACTTCCTTTACATGAGATATTTGACTTACCTATGCCTATCTATAATACTAATGTAACCTAGAGACTCAGCACTTGAAAGAGTTTTATATGTTTTAAATATCAAAAATAAACATGTATTGCTTGGTGAATGTAATAAAATTATAAACTTGATTTAGATCTCATGTTTAAACAGGACATACATCTTAATAGGGGTCATGTCTGTTCTTAACATTGTAAATTTCCTCATATGTGGCCTTGATCATAAAATTTTAATTATTGTCAACAATAGCCTTAAATTGATATCAAAACTAAGGCTGGACACAAATAACACACTAAAAGGGAATTTTATTATCTCCAACAGAACCGCAGATTGTTCCATGACTTAAGGTTAAAGTCAAATACACAGTTCAGTTCTGTGCCAGGGCTAAGAAGAAAACATCAACCTTGTGTGTGCAGTACCATATCATGTAATTTATTACACATTGCCCCAGATGTGTACTCAACTAGTTACTGGATGCGTGCCCTACCTCCCTACCATGACTACCTAAAATGAAAAATGAAGGATATATGCAATGGAATACCTGATCTGAATAGTCACTCAGTTGTGTCTGAATCTGCAACCCCATGGACTGTAGCCTGCCAGGCTTCTCTGTCCATGGAATTCTCCAGGTAAGAATATGGAGTGAGTAGCCATTCCCTTCTCCAGTGGGTCTTCCTGACCCAGGAATTGAATTCTGATCTCCTGAACTGCAGGCAGATTCTTTACCATTTCCCTGGTGGCTCAGATGGTAGAGAATCTGCCTGCAGTGCAGGAGAAGAGGCAAGAAGTTGCAAAGACTCAGACACAACTGAGCAACTTTCACTTTCATATACAATAGAATACTATTCCGGGGAAGGCAATGGCACCCCACCCCAGTACTCTTGCCTGGAAAATCCAATGGATG
Organism: Oreotragus oreotragus; assembly: GCA_006410675.1. Lineage (NCBI taxonomy): Eukaryota > Metazoa > Chordata > Mammalia > Artiodactyla > Bovidae > Oreotragus > Oreotragus oreotragus. Next base: position 305,843 of record SJYX01013794.1, on the reverse strand, counting down.
GAGTAGCCTGGTGGGCTGCAGTCCATGGGGTCGCTAACAGTCGGACAGACTGAGCAACTTCACTTTCACTTTTCTCTTTCATGCATTGGAGAAGGAAATGGCAACCCACTCCAGTATTCTTGCCTGGAGAATCCCAGGGACGGGGGGGACTGGTGAGCTGCCGTCTATGGGGTCACACAGAGTCGGACATGACTGAAGTGACTTAGCAGCAGCAGCAGCAGAATACTATTCAGCAATAAAAAATAACAAATTAATGCCATTTGCAGCAAGATGGATGCAATTGGAGATTATCTGTGAAGTAAATCAGGAAGAGGAAGACAAATATATGATATCATTTTTACGTGTAATCTAAAATAGGTACAAATGAACCTACCTATGAAGCAAAAACAGAGTCACAGAAATAGAGAAGAGACTTGTGCTTGCCAAGAGAAGGGGGTTGGGGGAGAAAGGGAGTGGAAAGTTGAATTTAGCAGATGTAAACTTTTGTTGATAAAATGAATAAACAACAAGATCCTACTGTTCAGCACAGAGAACAATATTCAAAATTCTATGATAAACCAAAATGGAAAAGAATATAAAAAAGAATGTATATACATGTATAACTTACTTTGTTACATAGCAATAATTAATCAACATTGTGACTCAAATATACTTCAATTAAAAATTTTTTAAATGTAACAAAAAATGACATGAAGGAATCTGTGAGTATTTTGCTTTCAGTCAAAATCATTGCACCTAGTTCAGAGCCTGGCACATAGGAGGTAATCAAAATGTATTGATTGGAAGAGTGTGAACTGAATCTATAACTTCTTCCACCTTACACTGGGGTTTTCCGCCCATGGCCATCAACGTGGGTTACTTGCAAGAAAAAAAAATTGTATGAGATGGAGAGGAGCTATAGCAAGGGGATCTGAGATTAATTTAGTCGATGCTTTTCTTTATTAAGTTATGTAATTGCTTCTGCATTTACACAAGTCCATACTCAGATGCTCTCAGACAACAGCACTACACATTGGCAAATAGATACTACTGGGCAATCCAAAATTCTTGTTAACCAATTATATGAGTGAATCTAAAATATTTATTGTTAACCATTCAAAAATGTATTCTGAGAATAAACAATCCAAGAAGGTTTACACTTTTATCTCCAACTCCACTTATGGCTTTTATGTCCTGTGGTTATACAGATATTCCAAGATATGCTGTACTTCACAAAGTGGGATGACTAGATGAAATTATAGTTTAATACTTTTGCTTCATTTTGATTAGAAGTGCCTCCCTAAATGCTATATTCCCAGTGCATTTGCCTAATTTAGGTGAGAAGGAGACAATTCATACTTTGGACCATCTCTCTACTCACCTGAACAAGAAGACAGGGCAGGGTCAACCCAATATTTTTGTCTATTTTTATAGTCAGTTTAATAATTGCCTATGATGGATTAATTATATAGTAACTACTGCTGATTTTTCTTAGAAAGGAAATGATTAAATCATATATTTTTCAGTGGGGTCTGGTCACCACATGAAGACATAACCTAACCTTTGTAAAGTATTTTATGCCTCTTCATCTGAAGGAAAACCATTAAGTTGATGTGCTGAGAAATTGCCCTGTGAAAATCCTACTGTTCATACAGTCTCGTTAACATGAATATGATTTTAATATCTGTTGATATGTGACAATTCCCCATCAGTCACATGACTGGTCATAAAATCATTTAGTCTATTAATTGCTAGAAAACATTAAGAATTAGACTCATTTAAGTCTGCTCATTTACTAAGCTTACAACATTTGATTCTATCAGAGAAAATATCTTTTGATAAAGTTTTTATGTGTAAAACAGCAGAGCAATTAGTCAAAATCATTGACTTAGGATTTATGGCCAGTGATGTATAGGAGTGCCAAAGAATTGAGGCCTTTGAATTGTGGTGCTAGAGAAATCTCTTAAGAGTCCCTTGGAGAGCAAGATCAAACTTTAGACAATCCTAAAGGAATTCTCAACATTCAGAAAACTAAGATCATGGCATCTGGTCCCATCACTTCATGGGAAATAGATGGGGAAACAGTGGAAACAGTGTCAAACTTTATTTCTTTGGGCTCCAAAATCACTGCAGATGGTGACTGCAGCCATGAAATTAAAAGACACTTACTCCTTCGAAGGAAAGTTATGACCAACCTAGATGGTATATTAAAAAGCAGAGACATTGCTTTGCCAACAAAGATCCGTCTAGTCAAGGCTATGGTTTTTCCAGTAGTCATGTATGGATGTGAGAGTTGGACTGTGAAGAAAGCTAAGCGCTGAAGAATTGATGCTTTTGAACTGTGGTGTTGGAGAAGACTCTTGAGAGTCCCTTGGACTGCAAAGAGATCCAACCAGTCCATTCTAAAGGAGATCAGTCTTGGGTGTTCTTTGGAAGGAATGATGCTAAAGCTGAAACTCCAGTACTTTGGCCACCTCATGAGAAGAGTTGACTCATTGGAAAAGACTCTGATGCTGGGAGGGATTGGGGGCAGGAGGAGAAGGGGACGACAGAGGATGAGATGGCTGGATGGCATCACCGACTCGATGGATGTGAGTTTGAATGAACTCCGGGAGAAGGTGATGGACAGGGAGGCCTGGAGTGCTGCAGTTCATGGGGTCGCAAAGAGTCGGACAGGACTGAGTGACTGAATTGAATTGAACTGAAAGGAAATCAACTCTGAATATTCATTGGAAGGATGAATGCTGAAGCTCAATACTTTGGCCTCCTGATGTGAAGAGCCAGCTCTTTGGAGAAGATCCTGATGCTGGGAAAGATTGAAGGTGGAAGGAGAAGGGGCCAACAAAGAATGATATGGTTGGATGGTCTCATCAACTCAATGGACATGAGTCTGCACCAACTCCAGGAGACAGTGAAGGTTAGGGAAGCCTGGTGTGCTGCAGTCCATGGGGTCACAAAGAGTCAGACACAACTTAGCAACTGAACAACCAATTCATGTGTCTAAACAGTTCTGTAGCTTCTCTGTACTCTTGTGTTGACATTATAATACTTAGGCCTGAAAGGAAATTTCAGCATCACCTGGATGGTCTTTCTGAATCACTAAAACAGGAAACATTGGATTCAAATTTTATTGTTTGAGTTCTCTTTTCCTTGATATACACACTGCACAAGTGTTGTCCCATTTCTTTTTCCCCAAGTTCAAATGAAGCATGCAGGAGGGAAAGGTGGGCTCTGGTGTTTTTCTTTATTTCTGTCTCCATCTTTGAGGTTCTAAAGACTGTATGGCATTTCATTTGTTCGGATTATTCTGGGCAGGGTCCTGGCCAAGCATCTTGACTCAGTTTTTAGTGTTCCACAGCAAACACTGTTATTGAGTTAAGTAGCCAAGAACACGTTAGTTGATATGCTATTATAAGACTAAGACAACGGATGGTAAAATCAAAATGATACCCTCATGATTCAATATCCCTAGACCAAATCATTTTTCAGTGAATATATTCCTTATTTTGACTTGGTGAATTGATGTTTCATTCATTGTTGCATGGAGAAAATATCAATGTCACCATTTTGGACAATATTTTAACATTATCAGGTAGTGTGGAAATATGTGTACCTTCCAACATAATTATTTGATTTCTAGATGTATACCTGCAGAAATACCTGTGCCTAGCCCAACTAGCCTAAAACTGGAAACAACCCAAATTTCATCAGTGGTAGAATTAAAAAATAAATTGTGACATGCTCATACAAGGACAACTATACATTGAATTAAAAGGAATGAACAGCTATGTGTATGACCATCAATGAACATCAAAAGTTAATGTTGAGGGAAAGCAGGAAGACAGAGAAAGATGTATACATTTTGTTCCATTTTCATAAAAGATGGAAAAAGCAAATCTAAATTTCACACTGATTGGGGATTCATATGGAGGTGAAAACTCTTTAAAGAAAAAAAGAAAATAATTAACACAAAATTCAAGATAGCAGCATTTTGAGAAGCTGGGCTGAGGGATGGGTATATGATGGAAGAAGGTGGACAGTGTGGAAGTACTCCTACTACACCGGCCATGGAATATTTCTTATGGAAATATTAGGCTTGGAAGATAGGTACAAGGATTAAAAAAACACCCATTATTTTAAATGTACAGTTATTACGCATTTTTAAATACAAATTTCAGAACATAAGAAATGATAATAGATAAATAGAAGAAGGAAAAGAGGCAGAGTTGACTTCAAAGACACCTCTGTTCCTTTCTTCCATTTTCAGTTAAAGAGACTGACAAAACCATTCAGCAGTGCTTGGTGTAGGCAAAAATGTGTACCCCTCTAACTTGTGCATTTTATCTCACAAATAGAAATGTGTTTCTGTAGTGTATCAGCTTTAAATCAAATCTAGACAGAGATTATCTAATATACTTGAAAGTTACAGGCGATCTCACATGTTCTGTATAATACTTTGCATATACGTTTAATAGTTAGCAGCATGTCTAAGGGTTATGATTTTAAATCAATTATTCAGACGTTGAAGTTAGCCAAGTGCAGTCCATTAAAATGCCCATTGTTTTATGTTCCTGTCTCCTTTTAAGACAATTTTCAAAGACTAAATCAGACACTTTAGCCACTATCATCCCATTTCCCCCAGATGTGTTCATGATGTAATTTGAAAGTCACCATTGTTGTATAATTTTAGGAGATTTAGATAAATCATACTCTCACGTGTTAAAACAGTAGATACTGTTTGAATAGTTTTTATCTTTATCTTATTTTCCAACAGGAAATGGAAGAAGGTAACAGACAAACCATAATGCTTGCTGAATAACTCACCAAGAGCAATGAAGGTACACAGAGGATAAAATCTCCTTTTATCCTCTCTCAACAGCTCTGTAAGGTTCATACTGGTCTTAATTATCCCCTTCTTACAGAGGAGAAAAATAATGCACTGGAAACATAAAGACTTTCCCAAAATAAATGGCTGTGCTCATATTTGAACTGTGACGTTTTGCCTTTTCTACCATTCTGATAAATTGCCCTCCATCCCATATGAATGAGCAAAATTACTCTATATGCAATTATGCATATGATATGTATGTTTACAGGAAAAGGTCTGTCTTCACATGTTTAGTGTATTGCATGTCCATCATTAAATTATTTTGCAAATGTTCATTATGAATAATATTTATGCCCACATCAGGTGAATAATGTTGACATCTCTTTAAAGGCATCAAAGGGTTTTTTAAAATAGAAACTGTAAAATATTTATTTAACAACATTGTTTCAAGCTCCCACTTCCTGCGTCAGACTGACAGCTCTAGGAGATGATTGTCATGTGCTCATTTCCATTTTTCAGCACCCTTCATGATCACACCAGGCTGGTAATTAGTAAGATAAAAATTGCTGTTGGATAATGCGCCATTTCAACTGTCATCCTGCTGGGTTGGGGGGAAAGTTATCCTGTAAAATGAGAGCCCAGTGGTGCGGTTGTATTGACTTTTATGTCATGTTTGTTTCAGTTTACTAGTCAAAACAAGTTTCTCAGCTCCTCCTGGCCCAGAAGTTTCCATTTGCTTTATGAAAATGAAGCCATCTTGTTTTCTGGTTCATAAATCATTGTCAAGTGGAGCTAGATAACAGAAACAAGTTCAGATTCCAGGATGATTATCCTTAGAGATGATGTATTAAATATACAGAATACAACTTGATTTTCATAAGCCATGTTGACTTTGCAGAATTGAGGCTGCAGGGAAAAATTATCTCCTAAGAGGAGGGGCAAGGTCTTGCACAATCTCACCAGGTGGGTATGATAGGGGAGGGTAGGAGCGCCTCTTTGCCTGCAAAGATGTCTGTGCTCTCTCCCCCATTCTCTTGCAGTTGTTTACCTGCTGTCCTTCCTTTAAGCATTTGGCTGCCTCTTTCTTTTATTTCTTTTCTTTTAGAGGAGATTCCACTTTGCCTCTGTTATCTGCCACTTCTTTTTCATCCTCTTCTTTGAATACAAAGATATCTTATAAAATCTTCCTTCTACCACTTTGTATTGAAATTGGCCTGGTTTGAGTTGTACCTTTGGGGTATCCTAGCCCTTAATGAGAGGCTTTCTAATCAGAGCAAAATCAGGGGCTGTGGGAGTGAAATCTAGGAAAAAAAAGAATCACAGTGGAATCAGAAAAAATTACAGGGACGCCCAGAGACTGAGTGTTCCTGTGACAAATCGCAGAGCAGGTGTCTCGTAGATACCTTGTCCTGAATGCACTAAGGCTGACTTTTTCTCTGAATGAAGAGTTCAGACCTTCAAGCAAATTCAAATGCCTTTCGCTGAGAAGTACTGCTGTGTGAAATGTGTCTTACCTCTCACGTGACCTTGCAGCTCCTATTGGAGCTTTAAGTCTCGTTCAATATCCGTCCCCAAGAACCTCCTTTCCTCCACCCCTCAATCTAGGATCCTGTTTCTCTGGATGTTCCCTTAGAGCACACCCTTCCCTGCTCCCCCTTCCTACTTATTACAGGATTATCAAGAATTCCCTACATCACTAGTTTTTTTAAAAAAATTGAGTTGTACCTTTGGGGTATCCTAGCCCTTAATGAGAGGCTTTCTAATCAGAGCAAAATCAGGGGCTGTGGGAGTGAAATCTAGGAAAAAAAAGAATCACAGTGGAATCAGAAAAAATTACAGGGACGCCCAGAGACTGAGTGTTCCTGTGACAAATCGCAGAGCAGGTGTCTCGTAGATACCTTGTCCTGAATGCACTAAGGCTGACTTTTTCTCTGAATGAAGAGTTCAGACCTTCAAGCAAATTCAAATGCCTTTCGCTGAGAAGTACTGCTGTGTGAAATGTGTCTTACCTCTCACGTGACCTTGCAGCTCCTATTGGAGCTTTAAGTCTCGTTCAATATCCGTCCCCAAGAACCTCCTTTCCTCCACCCCTCAATCTAGGATCCTGTTTCTCTGGATGTTCCCTTAGAGCACACCCTTCCCTGCTCCCCCTTCCTACTTATTACAGGATTATCAAGAATTCCCTACATCACTAGTTTTTTTTAAAAAATTTATATTGGAGCCCAGTGGATTCAATTATACATGTATCGATTTTTTTGCAAATGCTTTTTTTTTTTTTTGCATTTAAGTTGTTACCTAACATTGAGCAGAGTTTCCTGTGCATACAGTAGGTCCTAGTTGGTTACCCATTTTAAATATAGCAGTGAGTAAATGTGAGTTCAAACTCCCTAATTATCCTTCCCCCCCTTTCCCCTCAATAACTATGTATGTTTGTTTATACACCATATAGTAGGTTTGCATTAAATTTTTGGAAGCTGAGAATAAAGAGAAACCCTGGGTAAAACTTGGTCTAGCAGGGGATGTGGGTGGGAATTCAAGTTGCAATTAAGATTTAAATCTCTCAATTAGGTTTTCTTGTTCAGAACGGAAGGCGACGTTCTCCAAAGAGAAAAATAACAGAAAACATATATATGCTGTCATGCATTTCCTGTATTATGAAAAAGAACTTTCCTGCCTACCAAGACAAGTGTATGATTTTCTTAAGATAAGACACTACTAGAGGAGACTAGTTCTGCCACCAGACTCATAAATCCACAACAAATACACAAATATCACAAGTCTCCATGTTGGGACTTCGGGACTCTCAGGAACCACCAGTAGGAAGTTCAGATTTTGTACTACCTGGCTTATTGATTGCTTTATTCTTTATTTACACACCTAGTCTTTTTACCTCCCGTACTCTTTCCTGGAAAATCCCATGGACAGAGGAGCCTGGTAGGCTGCAGCCCACAGGGTCGCTGAGAGTCGGACACGACTGAGCAACTTCACTTTCACTTTTCATTTTCATGCACTGGAGAAGGAAATGGCAACCCATTCCAGTGTTCTTGCCTGGAGAATCCCAGGGACGGAAGAGCCTGGTGGGCTGCCGTCTATGGGGTCGTACAGGGTCGGACACGACTGAAGCAACTTAGCAGCAGCAGCAGCTGTCTTTTTACTCATTTATTGAGCAAGAAAGCAAAGTGAGGGATCAAAAGGTTATTTAGAACTTTGTTTTATGCATATGACTAGTTGCAGTCTTTACCACAATGTGTATTCTCAGCAGTGGGTTTGAAAATTTGTATCAGCAAGATAATTATCTCAACTTATTACTTCAGTGAACTTAAGAAAAAAACACACAGCTTTTTATAAGTTAAGGGCAAAATGTCTACTTGAACTTGACCTTTGAGTTTTTAAGACACTCAAGATTCCCAGGCTGTTGGTTACTGCCTGTGGAATTTGCACATTTTATAAATATTTAGACATTTGTAAACACAATCTTGCTTTATATACCATTGTCGAATAACATGGGTGCTTTGCTTTTTAGGAAGCATGTTCTGTGGAACAATCAATAGCAAAACCCTGCATGGTTTATTTTCTATTATGTATACCTTACAGGTCATTGAGTCAAGTACTATGGCAGGATTTCTAAAAGGCTGGTGATTTTTAGGAAAGATCATCAATAACATATGTAGCGGAGCAAGCTAAAATAATTACAATCAAATTTCATGCTTCAGGGCATAAACTGATTTCCTGCAAGGGTCAGGAAGGAATTATGCTGCCTTCACCAGTGTGGACTGTGTTGGGTAACTGACTTACCTATTTTTGTTTGGTTTTGCCCTTTTTTTCTGAAACGAATATACTGATCAGTTTTCTGAAGAATGCAACTCTGGTTGGCCCATGCCCCTCCTTGGTTGCATCATATCAGATTGGATAGAGCACTGGTTGGGAAATGCTGCCTATAAAATGTAAATGTCCCTTCATGGAACTATTTTTTGGCACTGAAGGTCTAGAAGGAGAAAACTGAACGGAGAAGAAAGAAAAATAATATGATTTGGGATTTCAAGCACACAGGCTTAACACTCACATTTTCTATTTGAGACCCTCTAAACCTGTCTACTTCCAGTCCCAACTTTTATTCATCTTGCTTCTTTATTCCAGCTAACTTTTGCCATCGGCTCTCTTTCTCACTCAAAAATCTCAGAGACGTACATTTTCACTGCTCTGAACAGCTTCAGTGTCAGGAAAAAGAGAGTCTAATCTGCCACAGTTTTGTTGCGGGGCCGGGGAGCGAGAGGCGGGTGGCGGCGGTGGTTGTGGGGAGTTGCTGGGAGAAGAGGAGGGAAGAGAAGCAAATGGTTATTCCTAGACAATGCTCCTACCACAGACTTAGCACAGAGGCCTTTGAGCTAATTATGTTCTGTGTATCTGAGCCAACTACCCAAGCTTCACGCTGACACTCGGATACATCTGGGCCTGATAACACTTGCAAATACTCAGGGCACACTTTAAAAAAGAGCTTATGTTACAACGTGAAACAGCGTGTTTTACAGTCCTCCGAACGGCCAGATAAATAAAACAGCTCCAGAGCTTTGTGGGGGGGAAATATATTTTGTAACATTTCATTTAGAGCAGAAAAAATTCCCCACCGACAAGGGAACATTTGACCCTAAGAAAATGTTAAGTTCTGCCCACAGCTGTTTGAGGTAATGGGCAATAGAAGATGGAGCTGCTCAGTGTTGTGGGCTCTAAGATTACAATCAACTCCCATTCGGAGAGACAGTTTTGGAGATTTGGGTCTAATGTGAGAGTATCAAGGAGAATGTATAAAAAGCAACTTTTGCATGTACATTCAAGGAAGGAGAGCAGGAAGGAAGAAACTTTATGTTTCTGGGATGTTGTTGCTGTTCAGTAACTCAGTCGTGTCCAGCTCTTTGCGACCCCATGGACTGCAGCGCGCCAAGCTTCCCTGTCCCCATAGCCTGGAGCTTGCTCAGACTTGTGCCCATTGAGCCGGTGAGGCCAACCAACCATCTCATCCTCTGTTGTCCTTTTCTCCTCCTGCCCTCTATCATAGCAGCAGGATTTTTTTCAATGAGTGAGCACTTTGCATCAGGTGGCCAAGGTATTCTGGGATGTATTGAGCAGTAAATGGTGAAAGGATAATTTTAGTTAATTTGGGAGCTGTCTTTGGGGGTGGGTTTACTATGTTGAACACAGCTAGGTTACTTTCCAAGATAACTATTCCTTCTTTGGGGCAATGGTGGACAGTGGGAGCAGGAAAGGAAAATGATACCAGAAGTCAGAGTTTTGCATAAGAAATCATCACTTTCCACTGGGCACAAAGCTACCCCTAGAATTCCATCTTCTAACACATGCTGGAAAGAATAGAGACCTCTTCAGGAAAATTAGAGGTACCAAGGAAACATTTCATGCAAAGATGGGCACAATAAAGGACAGAAATGGTATGGAACTAACAGAAGCAAAAGATTAAGAAGAGGTGGCAAGAATACACNAAAGGAGTAACAAAATATATACCCTTTTGAATGCAGAGTTCCAAAGAATAGCAAGTAGAGATAAGAAAGCCTTCCTCAGTGATCAGTGAAAAGGAATAGAGAAAAATAATAGAATGGGAAAGACTAGAGATCTCTTCAAGAAAATTAGAGATACCAAGGGAACATTTCATGCAAAGATGGGCTCGATAAAGGACAAAAATGGTATGGACCTAACAGAAGCAGAAGGTGTTAAGAAGAGGTGGCAAGAATACACAGAATTATACAAAGAATCTTCACGACTCAGATAATCACGATGGGGTGATCACTCACCTAGAGCCAGACATCCTGGAATGTGAAGTCAAGTGGGCTTTAAGAAGCATCACTACGGACAAAGCTAGTGGAGGTGATGGTATTCCAGCTGAGTTATTTCAAACTCTAAAAGATAATGCTGTGAAAATGATGCTGCACTCAATATGCCAGCAAATTTGGAAAACTCAGCAGTGGCCACAAGTTCGAAAAAGGTCAGTTTTCATTCCAGTCCCAAAGAAAGGCAATGCCAAAGAATGTTCAAGTGAAAGTGAAAGTCACTCAGTCATGTCCAACTTTTGAGACCCCATGGACTGTACTGTCCATGGAATTCCCCAGGCCAGAACACTGGAGTGGGTAGCCTTTCCTTTCTCCCAGGAATCTTCCCAATCCAGAGATTGAACTCCTGCATTGCAGGTAGATTCTTTACCAGCTGAGCCACAAGGGAAGCCCAAGAATACTGGAGTGAATAGCCTATTCCTTCTCCAGTGGATCTTCCTGACCCAGGAATCAAACCAGGGTCTCCTGCATTGTAGGCAGATTCTTCATCAACTGAGCTATCAAGGAAGCCTAAAGAATGTTCAGACTACTGCACAATTGCATTCATCTCACATACTAGCAAAGTAATTCTCAAAATTCTCCAAGCCAGGCTTCAAAAGTATGTGAACTGTGAGCCTCCAGATGTTCAAGCTAGATTTAGAAAAGCCAGAGAAAACAGAGATCAAGTTGCTGAAATCCACTGGATCACTGAAAAAATGAGTTCCAGAAAAAAATATACTTCTGCTTTATTGATTACACCAAAGCCTTTGACTATGTGGATCACAACAAACTGTGGAAAATTCTTCAAGAGATGGGTATACCAGACCACCTTAACTGCCTCCTGAGAAGTCTGTATGCAGGTCAAGAAGTCACAGTTAGAACTCGACCTAGAACAACAGGCTGCTTCCAAATAGGGAAAGGAGTATGTCAAGGCTGTATATTGTCACCCTGCTTATTTAACTTAAATGCAGAGTACATCATGCAGTATTTCCCAACACTAAGGGAATAATTGTTCTCTGCATTAATGATTTTCACTTTATTTTTTAGAGTTCTCCATTATTTAACCAATTCTAACAAATTTCCCTGCAAAAATCATATGTGTTCTATGTTTGCCTGACTGGACCCAGAAATAATAGAGACCACTAAGAGAAGATCTGGAGCCCTTCTAAGAATCAGCTTCCTCAGCAGCAGGGGAACACACCTGGCAACCAATGTAAACACTTTGTATTCACAGATTTCCTGAAAAACATAAAATACATAGAACTTTTACATAATTTCATTATACAATATCCAGAAATTCTTTTTCCCCCACATAATGGCATATATAACACATAATTTTTCCCAGCTTAACATCACTTTATAGGCAGATTGAGAGAAAAAAAAATAAAACAGCCAGGTTATAAAATCAGACAGAACTAAGTTTCTCTGTGTTCCTGAGGCATTTTCTATAGACTTTCATTAACTATATTCTCATTGTATATCATTGTAACCATCTTAGGTTTTTGACTCACTGGCATGTGAGTAACTTGAAGATAATGGTGATTAATCTTTGTATTTGAGGAAGGCAATGGCATCCCACCCAAGTACTCTGGCCTGGAAAATCCAATGGATGGAGTAGCCTGGTGGGCTGCAGCCCATGGGGTCGCTAGCAGTCGGACAGACTGAGCGACTTCACTTTCACTTTTCTCTTTCATGCATTGGAGAAGGAAATGGCAACCCACTCCAGTATTCTTGCCTGGAGAATCCCAGGGATGGGGGAGCCTGGTGGGCTGCCATCTATGGGGTCACACACAGTTGGACACGACTGAAGTGACTTAGCAGCAGCAGCAGCAGCAATCTTTGTATTATTATATGTAAAATAACACCAAACATAGGTAGGTGCTCCAAAGATGTTAAGAAAATTCAACCATGCACACTGTAAATTGTAACATGGTTTGTAAACCCCATGAGCTGATATTTTCTCAATGAAAAAAATTCATGTGATAAGAAATTTGAATCAGTGATGTCCTTTTCATTATAGGGGACTGGAATGC